>CAKKOB020000034.1:0-112186 GCA_918844115.2 Phlebotomus perniciosus
GGGTGAGTTTTTGCCGAGGGGTTTACCCCAATAGCGAATTTGTATTATTCGCTTTTTGGAATAATACATTTTACATCTAAAAATCTTCTAAAATGTGATTATTGAAAATATTAAACATTTTATTTGTTAATTTAAGGGATTTATGGAGGATCCAATGAAGGATACACTTCATTGATCACGCGAAACAGGAATCGTGGTTTCCAATGTCTTTTCACATCACAAGTCAATTTTTTATAAAAATTTTAATGAAGTTTGAATAAAAATCTTTGATAGGTATACCATTGAACTGTTTTCAATATCAAATATGAGCTTTTCAAGAAGCTAAAAAGCGTTTCCTAAGAACGTTTTCAGACGTTGTCTACAGGTTTAATTAAAAAAAATTAGGTGGTAAATTTTTTCTGGGATAATTTTTAAAACAATTGGCATATTTTTCAAAAGTCCAAAACTTTTTCAAACAGTTAAAACGTTTACTGAAAACAAATTTAAACTGCTAATCGTTTTCAAACAATCGTTTTTTGAGTGAACGCTTTCAATTTGCCACAATATTTTCAACCAGCAAAGATTTCAACAATATCAACACGTAAGAATTGAGAAATTTCTCTCCTTGTTAAAAAAAAATGCCCAATTTTCTCACGTGAAATTCACCAAAAGTCCTTTCTTGATCCAGTGAGACTTCTGTAAGTGATGCTAATTGGTCTCTTTTGTGAGAAACACAAAAACATGCGCAACAGTTGAGTTCAGTAACTTGATTTCAACAAAATTTAGTTGACACTTAAGTTCAAGACTTCAAAATTTAGATTGGTGAAGATCATCTAATTTCTACAGTTTTCTGCAAGGAAACTCTTAACAAAATATGCGTTCCGCTTTTCTTTCGCGAAAATGACTTTTCGTCCTTTTCGTAGGCCAACAAATACAAATTTGGTTCAAAATACGCAAATTAAACGGACTGATGAATTCAATTTTTTGAATTTTCCTCAATTATTTAAGATCTTGCAGTCTGTACACTCCCTTAAAAAAACGAATAAACCAAAATTAAATCTCATCATATTTGATGGTCTCTTTACTCGCCTTGTGTCATTGAAGTGTTAATTGTATTATTCGGATTTTAAAAGCGAATCTTATAATTCCGTTTAGAAGAGCAACTAATTTTTTACAGTGTATTTCTTGGGCAATTGAGTGCGTGTCTCGACTAAAAATCGTCTCTCTTCAGCGCCTCCTGCGGCTGGTGCTAGAAATAACACTCGATTTATTGGCCGATTAATCGGACGTCAGTGCGAGCGATGTCAGTGAGCAAAATTGCAGCTGGCCGTGCGTGTTTGTTGAATTTATTGATAAAAGTAATTGGCAACTGGTAGGTAAATTGTGAAAAACTCATCTCCAGCATCCGCCCCATCGGGTGGATGGCGTGCAAAGGGGTCGCGTGTGGTGGAAGTTGCGTGAAAAGGGGAAAAGAATTGATGGCGACGAAGGTGTCTCCGTGAGTCCGGGAGTGTTTGCCCAAAAATGGGGATTTATTTGATTGTCAATGTCGAGTGGTTTATATCTCTCTGCTGTCGCGACAACATTCGCGACCGATGGAGGCTACCGCGTTCGCGACACCTTCAATGACGCGCCTCGCGAGGAAGAGTCACGGAGAGCCATCGGAAAGTATTAATTCCCCATCCGGTGCGACTCAATTTTCCACTCCACTACCTTTCCAAGCGGAATGGCGAGTGGCTTCTGTGTCATTTTCGTGTGTCTCTTTTTTCCGCCCCAAAATTACCATGGAATTTCGCCACAATTTATTGTTGCACTGAAAATTACAAGTTACGGTTGTTGGACCTCGGTGATCGCGTTTGGTGGGAGGCGGAATTTCTTGTGGGCGTCTCATTATTCACAAGAAGAGATGATGAGGAGCAAAAAATTTGTGAATAAAGAGATGACAAGAGAACAAGTCTCGCCACCATAAATTCCTCATCTGTTCTTGCAGATCTGCGCTCTCCCGGCACAGGAATGACCGTGATGGCAGCAGTTTCAGCGTCGGAGATCAGCGATAACGCAAAACTGGCCCGCGAGATGGCTTTGATTGGCAATTATGATTCAGCCGGGATCTACTATGAGGGTGTCCTGCAGATGGTGCAGCAACTGGTGCTGGGACTGGCCGATCCCGTGCGCAAGGGGAAGTGGACTTTGGTAAGAAGAGAGACGCCCCGGAATATCTCTTATCAGAGCTAATTGGATTGTCTTATCGGTGTGTAGATTCAGCAGCAGCTGTCCAAGGAGTACAGCGAGGTCAAGTCCATCCAGAGGACATTGACCGAGATTAGCATTGATCTCCAGAATACGCCACTCAAGACGAAATTGCGCGTCCCGACGACTGAGGTGGCCGCCAAGGATCCGGGAGCCTGGTTTCGGCCAGACCCTGACATCTGGATGCCACCATCTCACCGTGATCCCGACGTTTGGCCACCACCCACGCCCCTGGACTCTAGGTGAGATCTATTTTTGACATTCAAAACTCCCATAAAGACGGAAGTCTCCGATTCATGCTGTTAAATGGTCCAAATTGGACGCTCTTGGGGTCATCTGAGGTGTTGTTCAAAGAAACTCTCTGATGGATGTTTGAAAAATTGAGGAATCGAAAATTTCCGCCTCAAACTCTCTCTTTCTCCCTCTCTCTCCCATGATATTCTAATGAGACTGCAATCCACGATCGCGCGAGACTCAGTCAACCTTGAAGTGGCAATCGTGGCTGCTAAATCAACATTTGGCGTCCAGAGTTGTATTGGTATTTGTCTAATCAAGTATTGCGTGAAATCTCTTCTCTCTCTCTCGGATAGATCCGGTGGGCAATTGCGACAGCAGCAGAAGGGACGGAAGCCAGAGACATCGCGAAAGACAATGTCGAGGCCGGGGACAACAGCTAAGAAGGGTCAGGAGGGAGGAAAAAGCGGTTCTGGATCAGGGAAGGGCGTTAATGGGAAACTGCCGGTTAGGGATAGTCGTCGAGCGACAGGAAATCCGGACAAGAATGACAAGGGGGAGAAGAATGACAAGAGTCCAGATGAGGAGAAGGAGGAGGAGCCACCAGAGGAGGAGCGCAAATTCGAACCGGCCAGTCATGCTGATGTGGATCTCGTGGACATGTTGGAGAGGGATATTCTGCAGAAGAATCCCAACATCCGGTGGGATGACATTGCTGATCTGGTGGAGGCGAAGAGACTCCTCGAGGAGGCCGTTGTGTTGCCCATGTGGATGCCAGACTATTTTAAGGGTATCCGACGGCCCTGGAAGGGGGTTTTGATGGTTGGACCACCGGGCACGGGGAAGACAATGCTGGCCAAGGCGGTGGCCACAGAGTGTGGAACGACATTCTTCAATGTGTCCTCCTCCACGCTGACTTCCAAGTACCGTGGAGAATCTGAGAAGCTGGTGCGTCTCCTGTTCGAGATGGCGCGCTTCTATGCGCCCAGCACAATCTTCATCGATGAGATTGACTCACTGTGCTCACGTCGGGGCTCAGAGTCTGAGCATGAGGCGTCGCGCAGGGTGAAATCGGAGCTTCTGGTGCAGATGGATGGCATTAGTAGTGATGAAGCGACAAAGGTGGTGATGGTTCTGGCCGCCACCAATTTCCCCTGGGACATTGATGAGGCGCTGAGGCGACGATTGGAGAAGAGAATATATATTCCACTGCCCAATGACGATGGCCGCGAGGCATTGCTCAAGATTAACCTGCGTGAGGTGCAACTCGATCCTTCGGTGGATCTCAAGAGCACCGCCAGGAAATTGCAGGGATACTCCGGAGCTGATATCACTAACGTTTGCAGGTAAGAGATTCAGTAAAATTACCCCAGGAAGACCTTTATGATTAACTCTTGTGTTTTTCAGAGACGCCAGTATGATGTCTATGCGCCGGAAAATAGCTGGCCTCAAGCCGGAACAGATAAAACTGTTGGCCAAGGAGGAGGTGGACTTGCCCGTGTCTACTAAAGATTTCATGGAAGCCATCAGCAAGTGCAACAAGAGCGTATCGAAGCATGATTTGGAAAAATATGAACAATGGATGAGAGAATTTGGCTCTTCCTGATGAACTCTCTCTCCCCAAGACAAACTGGCTGCCCCCAATCACAAACATTGACCTTTTAACCCCCCGGATTTAACCGTTTCTCCGTGCAATCGAATTTTTTACATCATATTTATCGACAAAACGGCCATTTTCTTCCACAGTTGGTCCACCAACTTGTGATTCGTGTACTTAAATGATACTGAATTTAATAATAAAAATAAATCCTAATGAAATCCCTTGTGTTCTCTCCTTGATCCCTGGGCATAAGCGCGCGAGAGCATTAGTGTTCCGGAAATTGGGAATTCCCGCTTCGCCAGGGGAGAGTGAAGTACTAGCGCGGGGCCGGGTGTCTAGTACCACACATGGCCGCGAGATGGTGAAAACATAAAAGCCGAGGTTCACCCGAGCGACTAACGAGTCGCTGCCGAAGAGCTCATTGGCGTATTTTCCCCACCTTTTACAATATTTCACCACTGGCTCTTTCTAAATCGGCGTCACTCACCGCGGCTCTGTAAAAAAGTTAAAAATTCCAGTGTTTTAATTGATGTGAATTGTGTGAAAAGGTATCAAAGTGACGCGTGAGTTCGATTGACGCTGTTTTCACTGGCGTCCGCGATGCCAAAAGGTGTGAAAAGTGGAGAAAAATGCGCGTCCGACGCGCCGTAGACTGGTGAAGTTCTGTGAAGCCTGTATTTCGTCTCCGGAGACGATGTTGGGTGCAAAAATGGGAGAAATTCCCATCGTGGGTGTTGTCGTGTGAGTTTTGGGTGAGGGTGCAAGTGGATTTTGAACGGGGGTGGCTGAAAAAGTGGCCAGAAATTGTGTGTGCTTGTTCTTTGTTTCGGGCCGCGAAGTGAGATTGCTCGGGGAATTTGCAGGCTGCGCCCCCTTTTGCACCGCTCACTCGCCCCACATCAGTTGCCCATTTGAGGCATTTTGGGGGGACTTGATCAGTGCATCACAGTGTCCAAATAGTGCCCCCATCCGGACACAGGACAGTGGCACGGGCGAGTGGTGGAAAAAAGGCGCCCGGACTCTGGGTGTTGGTTTTGTGTGTGGACTGCTTGGGATCTGCTTCGAGGAGAGTTTTTACACAGCCGCGCAAATCTCACCACCAACACAGGGCAGCCGAACCCAACATACACACAACCAGCCGGCATTTTGCCACTTTTTCCACGACGCGAACGACGTCGATCATCAACAAAATAGTCATTATTCCGTGTGCTTTTTCGTGCTTCTTCTTCTCCTCCCAAACCCAACGAAGGAGAGGAACAGAGGAGAGACCGCGGATTGAGGAGGCAGAGACAAGACAAACTTGCGGATCCGGAGAACTCGCTTCGAAACACACTCTTGAGGAGAATTATATTATTTTTCCTCCTCTCTCGAAAAGACAACCGGTAAAAGTGCTAAGTGTATGCGTTTCGAATGTTCTCTCGCCAAGTGCTTCTGCCTCTCGAGAAAGAATTTAATAATTCATAGTAAATTGTGTGCTAAAAAGAACTGAGGATTAAAGTAAAAATCCTTAGAAAATTATCAGTGAACTTCCCTGGCTAAAGAGACCCAATTGAAATCAATACGTAAATCGCTGAAATACTCAGAAAGACAAGAGTGATACGATCATCTTCTGAGTCGATTCCTATTTCCTGTTCTCTTGGTACATACAACGCTTTTTCTTTGCCCTCTTCCACAGCCGCACCATTTCACCTGAGCGCCGACTCTTGGTTGTTTTCTCAAGTCGCCAAAGAGAATTGAGAAAAACAAGAAACCTATTTCCGTTCGCCTTTTCTTTGTCACTCTTCGGAGAGTGGGGCTGTTTCACCAACCAAAAGAGCCACACACACGTTCAGAAACTGTGAGAAAAATGAGCAAATGATGCTTGAATTTTAGTAGAAAATCAAATCAATTTGAGTGTAAAAATTTAGATTCTTATAAGATTTACTTGTTTCTTCTGAGAAACTAAGAGGATTAAGCCTTTTAATCCGATACATTTCGGACTAATACAAAAGTTTTCAAACATATAAGAACCTAATCCTATGGATAAACTTGAAGGAAGGTTTTATGGTCAAATTAGAAATTTGGAATAAATTTTATTCAATTCATTGTGCTTTGGTCATTAGAATAGAAAATATTATTAGAATAAATAAACGGAAATACCAAGACGGTGCTCAGGAAATGCTTTTAACAAGTCCGGCCGTAACACTTACTCCCTTTCGAGGATTTTAATTCATATTTAAACGCAAAAAAATAAGTGTTCTAAAATAAACCAAGTGTTGTTTCCGATCTCTGAAAGCTAAAATCAGTGAGTTTTTGTTCGAAACGAATTGGTTATTGCACCGATAAAAAAAATAGTGTTACGGCCAGGACTCTGGAGACTTTTCACACCAAAAGATTAATATCTTTTTTCTTCATTGGTTTTTTTTTGCAAAATCCAGTGTGAAAAGTCTCCCTTGTGCAGTGCTTCGAAAGAGAGATAGTGATAAACCCCAAAAAAAGAAAGAAAAGTGTGTGTGTCCGTCGAATAATTGCAATGTGAGGTTTGTGAATTGTTTGCAGAATGGCAGCGGGAGAGCAAAAATGGCCGGAAATGGTGGACCGCCGCAGCAGACACAGCCACATCACCATCAGCAGCAACAGCATCATCTTCAGCAGCCACATCGTCCACCGGGCGGCATGAGTGATCCACAGCAGAGTCAGCAGCAGAAGGTGAAATCGCCGCCGGGCAACGGACCCCCAATGGATCAGTCCGCGATGCCGCCGCACCATCATCCGTACAACGAGCCACCCGGTGGCCATGGGATGCCACCAGGTCAAGCGCCTCCGCCCGGAGCACCACCTCCACCGCCACCCGACGGACTGATGGGTGGCAAGGAGGAGGCAGCTGCTGCAGCGGCGGCGGCCGCTGGACTCTATCCCGGCCATCCGGGACAGTATCAGCAGCAGCAGCGTTACCACGATCCAAATGTCATTCCGCAGTCCGACCCCTACAGTCACTATCGGGTTGTGGGTGGCGGTAAGCCCACAATGGTGCCGCCGAGTCGACCGCCACAGCGCTATATGCCGTCACCTGGGGCACCGGGGACGCCTCCGGGGGCTCAAGTGGGTCCCGGACAGCCTCCGCAGGGACCCACACCCACGCTGAACAGTCTGCTGCAGTCACATCCGCCGCCACAACACCGTGGCGGCTATCCCAACAGCTATGACCACCAGCCGCCGCAGCAGCAGCATCCGCCACCGCCGCCGCCGCAGTCGCCTTATGGACCGCATCAGGGGCAGGGATGGGCGCCACCGCCACGGCCCTACAGCCCCCAAATGGGTGGACCGGCGCAACCCTACAGGCCACCGCCGCCGGTAAGTGTCCCACACGATATCCCCCCAAATGTGTCAGAGTGTGTGTGTATGTGTGTGTGATGTGGGAAGTGGGTGAGAAGACCATCGAGAAATTGTGAGAGGTCAGGAAACTATTAACGTCATGCCAAAGTGCTGTTGAGAGAAATAATTATCGTTTTGCCTGTCTCAGCGTCCTCTTTCCAATTTTCACCCGTGTTCTCTCACATCTGAGATTCCCTTCTTAATTTTCCAACTCACCCACCCCCAACCTCCCCCTTCGGTGAGCCCCGAAGGGTGAACAACTTTCCAAAATTTGTGAATTATACTCCAGTCCTCGTTCGTGGAGAAGGGTTGGGGAGAGGGTGAGATTGGGTGGCTGCCGAAAGTACGAAAGGGTAATTGTAATTGTGTTGCGTAGGTGTTTTTTGGCCATGTAAGGAAAAGGTGTTTCGGCAAAAGGGATAAATTTGTTCTTGATCTTGCTGCAAATTAATGGGATGTAGCAATTTTAAGATGATTAGGTATTAAAATTAATTTCTGGCAATTATTAGCGAATATTGAGAGATGAACTTTATCTTTGGTATTTGTACTTCTTGAAAATGAGAAAGGAAATTTTACATATTTATTTTTCACATTTTTACCTATTACATTTTTCTATACGCACATAGTACGCGTTCGATTTCCTAATCTGTACCTGATAAAATACTGGTACGTTACCAAAATTTATTTCTTACTGATCAGAATCATGTTCAATTGCTCAATTTCGATATTTTTCTCTATTCAATCTAACCGTAAGCTTCTAAATCTTATCTACACTCCATCATAACACTATTCTATTAAAGAAAGGTCAGGAAAGGTCAAAGAAATATAGATGGAGGTTTAGAGATTTAGAGATATTGGCTTAATCGAAAATTCTATCCATTACAATAACGTTCAAACATCTAGACCAACACTTAAGCTATTATAACTTTGAACCATATAAAAGCATAAACTCTCAGAGGGTCTTAAAGTAAAATGAATTGTTTAACTTTTAAACTGAATATGCATAAAGAAAGATTACAAAAAAAAACATTTACGAGTTTCGGAGTGAGCAAGAAAGTATCCAATGGAAATCACATAGTCGTGGTTTCGGTGCATTTTGGTGGGAATATGTGCGTGTTTGGTGGAAATGATGAGAGAAAGAGGGACTCTATTTTTTTTTCGTGCAGAAAAAAGTGGGCAATTTAGATTAGATTGCCAGCTGTTCCCGCGCATTTTGTGTGGCGGTGTTCATATAGAAAAAAATACACGTGTGATTTTTTTCTCTCGCTCTCTTCGCTTAGCTCCTCTTTTTTTATTTATGTGCGTAGCAGTATTCATTTCCATATAAATTTCTGTGAATCACACAACATCATCGTGCATATATGAGGTTGAGAATGATGGTTGAGAAGGTGAAATGGCATCATTTATGGATTTGGGAGATGCAAAAGATAGAGAGATTTCTCGAAATTGGTTTTTTTTCTCTTCTCTCCTCTTCATCGACTTTTTTCTCTTTTTCTTACAACTTATCATACACGCCATTCAATAGATACAAGCACTAAATCCAGTGAGAGAAATATATAATTTAAAAAATTGTTTTGGGAAAAGAAGTAAAAGACCATGTCGAATTGTAAGTTCCAAAAACAAAAATAAGAAGTGTATTATTTATCATCATCTGTCAGACATCAGTCGCGTTCGTATGTGTTTTGTCTCTATGTAACATATGTTATACCTAGAAGTATCATATACATATAGTTGAGTACAAAATATTGATTCGTTTTCGATAAAAATTGTAAATAAAACGTGATGTTGTCAGTTCAGTTCATTGCACTTAAAGGCCATCCACGCCGCTCAATGGTGCGATGGTTTTATTTCATTTCACTGAGAATTTATAGATTGCTTGTCTTTTATCCCCCGTGACTTTTTTTTCACTCTATCTATCTATTCTACTGTATTTTGTTTGATATGCGTTATATCAACTCTATTTTCGCATTTACTCCCGTCTGAATGAAGTGTACACATGGAAGTGAATGATGGAGAAGAGTGGGTGGTGTGGGGTGGAAATAAAGCGATGAGGAAGCAATATTTTGCTATCGCGGTTTCATCAGGAAATCAATAGGAACTTCAAAGAGCACAAATTACACAATTCTTAAGGAAAATTCAATTTAATATTTATTGAACTTTGATTAGGCTTTCTAATTGACAAATATACAATTTAGCGAAAGGCATATGCTTAACCCTTACGGGGGCAAAGAGGCACCAATTAAAAAGCTAAAGTGATGGATAATCATTTTAGCAGATTCTTACAATGGGAGGCTATTTATTTGCATTTTCAGTCACAAAATTTTTGTCTATTTTAGTTTTAGTGTTCGAAATGGCATTTTCCAAAACGATTTAATAAATGGAAATAAAGCTTGTACTAATCTTTAGTGATTTTGTATGTCAAAATAGATTATTTCCGATTATGAAACGTTTTTGGAAAAAGCTTTAAGTAATCCATTATTTTAATTTCCTCATGAATGAAGATTCCAAAAAATTATTGCTTGCGATTTCATTGAGTTTTGATTTTCCTTTTTGTTTCTTTTATTTTTGTCCGAACGATAAAAGAGTATAAATAAGACTTAAAACGTGACAGATTTATGGGGGGAACTCCACCTGAAGTCACCATTTCAAATTTAATTTGTGTTTAGCCACTAAAAAGTGAATTTTGGGCAATTTTTGACCTCTCACCTCAATACAGATCATCATGATTACATGTATTAGTGCTGGCTGGTATGAACGCCACGCCCGAAGCGCAAAATCATTTTTTTTGCACGATATCCATCTGTACGTTTGGTAGAAGTGTTTTCTGGGTGTTGTAGGGAAATTTTGGCGGTAAAGTCACGTTTCAATTGTTACTATACATGGTGTAGACTTAATTTGCAAACGAGAAATCGGAATCAATTTTATCAATCTCGGAAATTTCATACATTACACACGAATTCTGTGTGTTTGGCTGCCAACATTCGGGGGGGGGGGGGGTTCTCTCGCTGTACAACACGGATGTATCCCGTCCAGTGGTGTAATATGAATTTGATGTTTGGGGGACACGATTGTGGTGCATAATGAGGTCTTCCCATCTCATGGCAGCTCCTTGAAATGAGGGGTGGATGTCCGAAGATAAGAAGCTTTAGGAGGATGGTGAGGGGGAGAGGAGTTAGTGGGTATATTGTTGTGTGTTATTTGTTCTATGGCAAAGTCAATCAATAAAGCAAATGTGTTTGTGCATGAGAATGTATTTGCATATTATGTTGATGGCGAAGGAGATTCCCCGGAGGATGGTTTTATCAACCCTCCTGGGGTTTTATGTTCCCTCACCACCATATATATACACCCAGCTGTACCTCAATAGATATATGACGGAGTTAATGCTCTCAATACTATAAAATCCTCCCAGTGGATCCTGTGAATTGTTGAGTAGGTCAGTGAATGCCAAATGCCTTTTAAATCATTGTTGTGTGAGACACAATTTGTTTTTCACGTGTATATACGGGGGTTTTCTTTTCTCTCTCACTCTCCTTCTCTTTTTTTAACCTTTTCATTTTATCCTGTTTTTCCTGCTCAACTACCTACATATAATCGTGTCGTCTCTCAACCTGTGTCTAATTTATTGGATGCACAAGGTCTTCTTTTCTTGTTACTTATTGAGCCTTTGTTCGCGAACCCTCCTCAGTGTTCGGGAATTTCAGGAGATTTGACCATGTAGTGACCCTTTACATATCTTGTACAGAGTGTCTTAGGTAATGTGTCCCATAATCACAAAAAACAATTTTTTAAAATGTTATTTTTTGGAAATTGTCTAAAAAAGTAAAGAATAATTACTAATAGAGGTAAAGGTGGAAAGTCTTTAGAAACCCCATATCTTAGTCACTCTGTAATATATTTAAGAAAATCTGCATTCTATCACTATCGCTTTGTGAGTTGATCAGAAGAAGAGGGTCACATGGGGGAAGGGTTGATGTGTTATTGAATTATATACCAATTATGTACATTATATGCATTGTATGTGGAACACACAGCAAATTCCAAACCCCATTCTCCGTTTCTCTTGTGCATAATCTTACACTTGTACATTTCACTGTATAGTATCATGTTGCCACAAGTACCTACATTTCAAACCCCCGCCAATTTTCCTCTATCTATTCGTTGGTCGTCATTCTCACCCTCTGCTGCTCTCAATTGCACAGCATATAATCCTGATGTGTATATAATGATTGCATATTACATAAAATATGCGTGGTGGGAGTGAGTTGTGGGGGTGGAAGTGGCGTTCAATGGGTGAGAGATGTGGATTCTACAACTGGAATATGTGTATTTGTAAGTGTTTGTACTCAAACATAATGGTCAAACATTGTTATGCACATTGTCTGGCTTTAAATGGGCTAATTAGGGTGGATGCTCTGGGGCGAAATGCCATGAGATGACGGGAGAGAAGGAAGGTAGCAGCATCATGTAGCAATAAATGATATGGGGTAGGATGTGAATTGTTTTCTGTGGGGTGGAAAGGGGGGTGACTGACTATATACCGTTTGGGGATTCTCGTGTCTATATGCTTCCTCCACTCATCCGAAGTATTATATAGCAGTGCAATTGATTTTCTCTATTTATAGTTAAATCAAACTATGTCTTGTGCGTAGTTTAAGGGACACTACATCATTTTCCTTTACACGAAGATCTCATCTTATGATGTGTAAAAAGATATTTGCCGCTAAAAGAAGTGCCATAAATTTTCCGTGGTACTTTTGTGGTGTGAGGAGGGAAAAATAGGGTGAAAAATAAGAGACAAATTGGAGGTTTATTTCACACTGAAAGAAAAGAGTGAGATTTTTATTATGCTTAGATATATTTCTTAAAGATTTTTTATTAACCTTTTTTTTACCTAAACTAATGATTTTTTGCGTGTAAAAAAATCACCCATACTGTGTTATAGTGTGTGAAGTGAAGAAAAAATACGTGAAAAGACGGGAAGAAATTCAAAATAAAAAAGTGAAAGTATCTTCATCATTTTCTATTGTAACACAACAACTCCTCTATGTAAAAGTTTGAGAAACTTTGAACGCGTGCAAATGGCAAAAAGAAGAGTATGACTTCTTCTTTATATATAAAATTCTCACTGTAAATGCCATAAAGTTAATTTAACAAAGTATTATTTTGAAATTGTAGCACATTTCGTATTTGCTCGATGACTCATTGTAATAGATGTTGGGGGATAGAAGAGAGAGAGAGACAGAAAAATGTGGTTACAGTTTATTTACCTCAGCATACATTATTCTAACAATTTTCTTCCACTAATCTAATGCTTCTTCTTTTATGCAAATAAACACATTGAGTGTACTTTATTGGGGTTTCTGAGTGCGAAAGAGAGAGAGAGAGATATACAGAGTTGTACAATTGATTGTATAAAATTGAACCATATATAGAGTTAGGGGGATTTGCAAGTTTTGAACATCAGCCAGTGAAATGCAATGAAGATTGCACAATCTGCATACAAATACAGAAGAATGGTATGTTTTGTGTGTACTATGTTGAAAAGATATGGGGGATACTAAGAAGAAGAAGAAGAAAGTGTATAGATTCTGTGGAGAAAATTGGTGTACATTGAGGAGCAATAAAATGCGACAGAATGGGCATCTCTTGGACCAACTCTTCGGGGGGATGTGATGCCTTTTTTTGTGCTCACATCTTTTCGGCTGGAGTTTGTGTGAATGGGCGGGGAGGGGCACCTTTGCGCCGTGCCAACCTCCAAACCATCGTACCCCATATAAATAGAGACATTTAGCATTATTTGTATAATATAGTTAGAAATTTATGTGTGTATCTGGTGAGAGAGACGCATATGTAATGCTGAAATTTGTACATATACATTTTATGTGTTACATACAAGAGGGGGGTCTGTGCGTTTGGAAATGAGGAAAGATGGGGGGCGGAGTGTGAGGGAAGGATATAAAGTAGCAACGGCATATATATATATAGACATATCCATACGGGTCATGGATGTACCTGACCTACTCAATGTGTGGTTGTGTCGAAAGAGATTTAAGGATTGATGTTATACACTCTTTTTTTTTTGCTGCCCCAAACTCACCCGCCAACCTTCTCGCCATGCCATCGGTGGGGGCGAGAGGGAGGAGGGGCTTTTGCTGGTGGGACGAATGTTTTGAGAATTGTGTGGCACAATCCCGTTGACTTGGGGGTTTGAGAGGGATGACTGGATGAGGGGGATGAGAGAGGGATAAAAGTACTTTTTATATGTCATGTCATAACCATTCGCATATAATATATTTGCTGTGTGTGAATATGTTTTGCTAGTAAATGATGTGTGTACAAAAAGTGAAGTGTATTGAAGTCAAGTTATGACTCAGTTTTTTTTTTCGTTATCCCTCACTCTCTTGTCTATAAAATGATTCTCACATCATCCACTTCATTGATATGACGAAATTGGTGAAAAGCCAAGAGAGATTGCGAGAGGAGAATCCCAGTGGCTGGCATTTTGGCAGAGAAGAGGGAAAAAAATTCTGGTGAATGATGACAATAAATGCGGAGTAGTATATGTATATAATAGGTACAATTTGCGATTTATTTTTATTACTGTCTTTTTTGCTGTTTGCATAGATTGTATGCGAGAAATACTAAACAAATAACAATTGTCTGACGTTTTGGATTAAGTGTCACACATGGTGTCTCTCTCTCCTCGGTAAAAAGGCTTAATCCAAAATGTGGGATTTAGGCTAGGATAATTCATGGGGTTGGAAAAAATTCGCATAAATTGCTTGGAAATGACCTATTATTTGATGGATGGATATTCAGCAGAGTTGATCGCTTGGAAATGGGGTTTAGGGCTGACGCTGTTGTGCGGGTGAGAATATAAAAATTCGTAGAATTTACCAGCTCACTCTTCATACACAACATACCTTTCAACAATATGTAAGAATTGTGTATAGAAAGTGAAAAAAATGTCTAAAAATAAACTCCCATGCTTAAATTAATATTGTAAGCTATTTTTGCCGAGAAATGTCAATAATCTTCGATGAAAGTCGAAGTCAGAAAAGGATAATAATAAATCTTGACTAAATTAAGCATTTTCTCCATGCATTTATTCTGAAGAGTAATATATTTATAATTCAAGACAGTCTTTTGAATTTTTTTTTCATTTAATTATCACATCTAAATTTTGGAAAGTTTTCTTTTCCAACTTTTCGGACAGACTCAAGTTCCTCATATATGTCATAACTCAAGTGGAAAGAGTGTGAAAAGGCTTATATGAGGAAAAGTGAGAGGGAGAAGGCAAAAGAAACACAATGTGCAGACAATCGAAATGAATTTTTGCTTGCATTCGGTAGCAATTGTGAAATATCGAGGCTGTCAGGAAAATCCGGGCGAAATAGAAAAAGCTTCAAAATTATTTTCCATTTATTGACTCTCTCTCTCTCTCTCTCTCCTACCTTTTAGAATTTTTATTTACTGTGAGCTTACACTCACCGTAGTTGGATTTAACTTCCATTTCTTTGCTCTTTGCCACGCTCCTTCCATTTAATGGAACATTACACACGATCGATGAGGGTTGGGAGAATGAAGAATCAGACGAGGAAGCTTTTTCGCTATACCTACCCGATGGTTCGGTGTGTGCATTTTGAGTGAGTGCAAGAGAGAGAGAAAGGTAATGTGGGAGTGAGACTGAGTGAGTGATACAAGACGATGATGGAGGAATTGGGAGAAGAAAAACAAAATTTCTTACATCTAGCAATTTGGCGAGCGAGAGGTGGTGGTGGTGGGCTTGAGAAATGGGGGGTTGGGGGCAGAGCAAGGCGAGAAGAAGTGAGATTTTTGAGAGTTGCAAACGATTGAGTACGGAAGAGAGTGTATATATGAGTGATTCTATATGTAGCGAAATTATGTGCATATTTCCCCATCACACCCTGCTTTGGCAGAGAATCTCAAGTGTTATGGGTGTTGGTGTTGCAAAAAGGGTAACATCAGGGAGAGAGAGATACTTTATTCCCATTTTATCAATAAATACCATGTTTACCTTGCTACTTCGAAAGATGTTGATGGTTTGAGTAAAACAAAAAAAAAAACATCAATGGAGTTGAGTATTCACGGGGGAGATAGACTAGACATGTAAAACTTTGCGTGCAGATGAAACATGGGGGTTGATAAAGTGCTAAAAATAATGGTAAATGGATGTAACAACTAAACATTGATTGAATTTTCATTGCATAATGTTGTTTTTTGTTCCACTTCCTTCACTTTAAATAAAATAAATTGCATAATATTCCATTTAGTCGCTTTAATCACTTTAATCTATGGATTGATGACATAAATTTAGGTGCATTTCTCTCAATTCATTGACTTTTTTTTGAGTAAATCAATGATAAATACATGATTCTCTTTCTTGAATGTAAAAATTCAATCAACACGGAATTTTGAATTGACGAGCAATGTCACAATGTTCGTGTTATGGTGTAATTAGTTGTGTAAATCATAACATAATAATTTATGATTTATGCTGAAAAGTGCATATTGCTTAAAGTTATTTGCCATTCACCGTATTTTGTACATTATATACTCACTTTTGTCATGATTCTCATAGCGACTGATTAAGTAAACATAAAACTGTAAAATGTATACATAATACACTCATAGAAAATTGAGTGATGGTGGGAAGGAGAAGAGCAAACACCTGCAAACCTTGACAGTGAACCATATTAGACACTTCATACCTCTTGTTTACGTTAAATAATAAACTAGCAAATGTAGCGTATTACATTTCTTCAATTGAATGTCGTTCACTTTGGCATTATACAGACATAATATGTATGTATACTGTATGGTAAAAAAAAATAAAACGTGAAAAATATAAAAGGAGAGGAAAAAAAACAATGAACTGGTTGAAGGTTGAAATCATTAGTTGGTTTCGCGAGCGTTTATTTTTTCGATGACGTCATGTCGCAATTCACTTTTTACTCAATGAAAGTTTTCTGTTCGTTTCGCTAATTCCATAAATATTGTACAATTTTTTTTATAGGTATTCAAACACTTGTATTCTGTGACGCTGAGGGAGCACACAAAAAAAGAATACAAAAGCAAATAAAAATCGTCGCGTGTTTGCTGCTCAATTTAATCAATTCAGAAGCATTTAAATATCTCACAATTGAATCGTTTGTATTTATTCGAAGAATCATCACATTCATAGTGTTTGCAATTTTTCATAATTTTTTATATTTATGTTTTTTTATGATTTAAAGTTTTTATACAAATATTTTTCACAAATCTAGCGTTTAGGCTATCATAAAATGTATTATTTCCTGTATTATTTGAAGAATGTTCCAAAATCCAAGAGCAATTTTTTGTCAAAATTGGTTTGAGGAATTTTGAAAAATAAGATATTTATATAGATGAAATGGAATTGAATCAAAATAAATCGAAATTTCACGCTCTTGAATTACTTTTTTTGCTATTCATGCTTCAATTCAACGGTTCCTTTTTATAATTTAAAATCTCATAATAAATCGTAATTCAGTGTCGGTGGGGGAGGGAGGTGTGGGGTTTGCCAACTGCTTCCAGAGCAGGAGCGTCAATTCAAATAATGGAGAAACTATTGAATTTCCATTTTGAAAATATAATTATGGCATTGGCAACTGTACGGATCTAACAAAAATTAAAATTTAATCATGGATTTTAATTGATTCAAAAATGAAGTGAATTTGGAGCAATCTCATGGAAATATTCACCCTCGTGCTGCTGGCTTTTTTATCATCGTCATCCCGAAACCCAGCAGCAATCACAACTGCTTGATCAAATAGACTGCCATTAATTTATGCGACTGTGTGTATGAGGTTGATGCTGGGGTGTGTTTAATATGTAGGTATATATTTCAGACAATCCGTGAGAATTGACGGAAGAGTGTATGCAAGGGATGAGAAGAGGAATAAAATAAAAACCGTCCTCTGGTTTTTGGCATAGAGTGGAAAATTTTTGTATGAGTGTATTCCGTCATGCAGAAGGGAAATCGCAGTTGAATAGGAGTTTGTCTCTCTTTCACTGAAATTTTCTACCCCTCACGTTTTTCTCAGGGATATGTCAGACAAATATTAATAAAACACCGGCTACACTGGGATTGTGAAGGAGGGTGAGAGAAGAGGAGATTGTATAAAACCATCCGTATATCTCGTCCATAGTCAGTCCTCCCCATTCCTAAAGGTTTTTCACTTCTCTTGGTAAATCTCCCATTCTCTGATGATGCCTGTTTTTCCATGGTGTACGCTTTTTCCACTCTCCTCTCTCTCTCTCTCCGACTCTTATACCCTGGCACACACTCCGCAAATGTGAAAATCCCCCCCGGACAGAAGACGAAGAAAACGACGTTCTCGTCCGGAATATAGAGCCCGGAGAGAGAACATCAGCAACGAGCGAATTTCACACAATCGCGAAGAATTAAATTCTAACCAGGGGGGTTGCTCATTCTACCATGCTTTTGCTCCTCATCAAATGTTTCGTCTCTGTTGCACCAAATGATAAGGGGAGCATGAATTTGAGCAGGATGGCAAGTGGGGTGTTTTACAATGTGGAGGTGAGAGATGGTGAGCTTTTTGCCAGAAATATGGTATTCTCTCCCTCGTCTGTCGGGGATTTTGCGATGTGCCAGGGTGTCTCTACCCTCTTGGTTGATAGAAGAGAGCGGGGTGAGGGGTTTGGGGTGGTCTGACTGTAGATGTTGCTACGGATGGTGGAGAAACGGGGGAGGGTGGTTGGGAATAAGTGGGGGATGAAATGGGGCAAAGCTCCGCCTATTGCTGTAGAAAATTTTCCACCATTGGTTGGCATACGATGTGATTTGGAGTGGTAGCCGACAGGCGGAGCTGGAGTCGGTTGCCTCTCGTGCTTGGGGTTTAGTCAGCCATGTTACTCTCTGGAAAACTCCATATTCCAATTTGAACGCCCGACACTGGTGGTGTGCATGTATGTGGGGCTGTGAGAGATAGAAGGGAAAATGTCGACAGTGTCGACGTGGTGGCGCTTCAATCCTCCACAATCCCCCTTAACATTTATAATATCGTTGACTCCATTCTATGGTGCCGGGGACTGATAGATAGGAGTATGCGGTGGGCACACTGGGTGCCCCCGGAGAGAGAGAGAAGAGAAGTGAGAGGGGGTTGAGTGAGAAAACTCGTGCAGAGCACATTGAGCCATATATAATTCGAGGGACGTTGAAGAGGGTTTACTCCTTGGAAAATAGCACCCAACAGAGAATTTCACTTCATACATACATTAATGAAAAACGGGGTAGAGAAGACGAGAAGAGAGTTTTTGCCGATATGCCCGAGAGGGAATGGGGTGAAGTGATGTAGATCAATTTTTGCTTGATCCCCCTCTTTCGAGTCATGTCAGACTTTTCCTGGAGAGAAAGAGCAGGAGTTTTAATTTTCACCCCGAGGGAAAAACTCAATTAAAAACTACACTGTATCAGTCAATGACATTTAACATATTCCAACATATATCAAATGGGGCGGTAGAACTTTTTTCTCCTTTCCATCCCTTATGTCTTCTCATCTAAAGGGAAAATGACACTCTTGGTATTTAAAGGTGTTTGTCAGGCTTTACACCCTGCCATTTGGCTGACAGAGAATTTTCACGTGGTACACCTTCGTCGATCACCCAAAAGGATGTGGTGTATCTGCGCCTTTTGGGTATATACCTAGATGAAAATTAAATGAGGGATGGAGAATAGAACGCAATTATTGCATATATATGGAGTGTGGGGAGAATTGGAAGACAGCAAAAGGGGGTAACTCATTAAGAAAAAAAAATGCACAGTGGTTGTGAAGGAGAAAAAAGGCGACTCACAAAGTACGTGCCATGGAGAGAGAATGAAGGAAGAAAATTCAGGATTCATTTTACTTATGTACAAGAGAAAATTGTGTACATAGGCGAGAGGAGAGCTTTGGGAAAGAAGCGAGTGTCTGATGTGTGTGTATAATTAAATCACCACCCCATATTCCTCTCCATTCATCTTCCCATGGGTCTATCTGAACCCCCCCCCCCAACCCCAAATACACATACAAGCGCACATGATTTGCGGAAAATTTCACGTACAACGAAAAAACACACCCCAATACACAGCCTAGAGTGAAATGTGAATGTGGAAAATCATTTTTATGGTCGACCGAACGAAGAGAAAATGCGCCATCGCGGGGGGAGCGAGCATGGTTTGGGGATGTGTATGTGTGTGTGTATGTTTTGGACGGATACTGTAAATGGGAAAAAAGTATGTGAATGTTTGTGCGATGTTGCCATCGATCGAAATGAGAAACGTGCTGTGGGTGTGCATCGCTCAAGGGTGGGCGATTCCGAAGGGTGTGATGTACACAGAATATGGATGGGAAATGGAGCTCTCCGACTGTCTCCCCTCTCTCTACGTATATTCTATGTCGACAATGTTTTATCTATTTGAAATTGTGCAAGAGGGAAAGAGAGAGAGAGAATGAATAGCATAAGTGAGGGTGTTTTTAATAGTTGGGAGGTACGAAAAAAAATGCGAGTGGAAATTCAGTTTATCAAGAGAACAAGAAAATTAAGACTACAGACAACGTACAAATTCTAGTATGATTTTTTTTTGCTGCTTGATGGGGTTTTCCTGTGGAAAGCATGCTACAGTGAAGATTTCAACATAACAAAATTTTATTTAAATAATGTAAATGTATAATATGGAATTTGTGGTATGAATATTTAGTAGAGAAAATTTTATCAGATAATTGCTTGGTTTCATACCAGCCGGTAATAGCCAAATGCTTTTATGATAAAAAACGATTAAGTTTTTATCGAAAGACATTTTGTTGTTGCCGTTGAAAGGCGCCTCTGACATATTTCCTCATCAAAATGAGAAGAGAAGTTTAAAATGATCTCCTTAAATGATTATTTCACTTTGATTTACAGACGAATGCATCACGGGGACAGTCACCATATCCTCCGCCAGGACAGAGTCCAGGTCCTTATCCGCCTCCACCGCCACCGCCACAGCAACAGGCTCCGCAACAGCAGCCACAGCAGCAGCAACCGCCACCACAAGGGGGTCCGCCGCAGCCTCAGCCGCCGCCACCTGGTCCGGGAGGTGTTGTCGTTGCCGGTGGTGCGGGCGGAAGTGTCACTTCAGCCTCCGCTGGTGGTCCACAGTATTCTCCATATCCACAACGATATCCCACACCACCCGGCAATCATCGATCACCGTATCCGCCACCGCATCAGGTAAACACGATTGGGATTTGTTGCTATTAGATTAATAATGTTCTGGGTGGGTGACGCAACTCAAGAGGAATGGCCATGCTCAGGGATTTCTATAAATGCGTATAGAGCTAACATCTTCATCCCGTAGTAATTCCCTTCATATAAATTATTATACATCTGTCATCGTTGAATGATTTATGTATAATAAGGAATGGCCCTCTCTCGAAAGGGGTTGTGCGTGTCTGTAATGAAGAGCAGCTCTATGGTAGCGACGTTCTCATGCATTGATGGAAATGTCTCCGTTCTAGTAACTGTTATTACTTAGAGGTGGACATTTCTATGATTTTATTGACATATTTGACTGACAGTGAGTAGAAAAAAGCATTTCACAGACAGAAAGAAATAATTTTTGAGTAGGTTTCGTGAGAAAAGGCGTTTTAAGGACAATAATAAAAGGATTATCGATTGCACAGATGATGGTTGGAAATTTGTTGGAATACCTCTGAATACCTAAAATTGATAAACCTCTCGATACATATTGGAATAGCATCGAGACTGAATCTCTCGATGCGCTTGAAAAGTGAACGTTTTTCGTCATTTCTTTTTTTTTTCACTCTCTCGTATGCAATGCTGCGGTTCCAGTCGCGAAAAAGGCCAGAGAAGCGAATGATGATGTTTGAGGGATGAGAAAGAACGGTATACGAGTGAATCGTTTATTGAGATTCTCAGCTGATTCAGTTGAATGTATATAGTAGCTTTTATTGTACATATAAAGTTGCCTATATCACAGGGAGTGAGAGTATGTTGTGCCTAGGCACAGGATGAAGAGTGAGGGGGTGTTTTTGCGCCTGAGTAGGGGATGAGATGAGGCGGTAAGAGGGTTGGGGGGAGGGGGTGGTGGTGCCCTGATGCTCTATACATACCGTCAATATGATGGCAGAACGAGAAGTATTAGAGTGTATAAAAGCGTGTTTTGTATGTGGTGGAAGAAGTGAGTTGAGTGAAAGTTTTGCGTCAACCAAAGCCCTTCTTCAGAAGTCGGTTAAAAGAACTACACAACCACCCACTTCATCTGGCTTGATGCCCTTTTCCGCGGTGCGCCAATGCTAAGGAGCATTTCACCTCAATTCTGAGGAAAATGGTACTTGTATAAGAAAAATTTAAAGAGACAGTTTTTCAGTTAAGTTATCTGTTTTGCGATTGATGTAAAAGCTTTTCATATTCCATGATAGTTTAGATATCATAATTTCATATACATATAACCTATATGCTAAATTCGAAGACTCATATTTCGTGAAATCCCCAGATAAATTCGTAAAATCAGTCAGATTTTTAGAAATTGAAAAGCCCTTCTCAGGTAAATAGATTGGAATGAGATTAAGGTAAACGCAGTACGTACCGACAGTGAAGCTCGTACCGACAGATGTATTATTTTCTCAGCGAATCTATGTATGTGTCGGTACGAGCTTCACTGTCGGTACGTACTGCGTTTACCTTACTTCAAAATATTACCAAATCAATTCTATTCAAAAAAATATTATATTTCCATTAAACTTTCCATTAATTTTCACATAATATTGAGAAAGACTTCATTCTCTTTAGTTTCCTGCAAGTTCTCTTCTATTGGACAGAAAGGGAAAAGGATGTGAATAGATTTGTTCAGCAGACTTTCTAAAGTTGACATTTTGACTGTGAGTTTTTGCTTGTGGGGAAAATACCACAAGGAATAAAGGGTGTGTGTATGGACTGGATGGGATGTTAAAGAACAAGAGAATTTCTCTTGGTTCTGATTCACCCTTGTGTAAAGTGAATGTTGAGCTATTCTTGGGGATGAAAGTGACAAAAGAAAGTTGATATCATAAAATTCCACCCTCTCTCTTGTCTGTGTGCATCATTCATGGGGGGGGGGGGGAAGCAATGCCGCCCCCAAAAAGCAGAAAGAATGGAAATGGGTAGACGATACTGTGTATGAGATACTTTGAGTATTTTGCACAGAGAGTTTTTGAGATGTGATTGGATGAATGGCAAAGGAGAGAGAAGAAAAGATCTTTTTACACACGACCGACGACATGTTACGTATTTTATAAACGACCTTGCTATATGTTTTTGAATTGAACATGGGTAACAAGTATCCTACACATGGCAGGGAGGCTCTCGAGAGTTGGCATCTCTTCTCGTTCGCATAGGGCGACAAGGCGAAAGTCAAATGCTTTTGATTTTAACTGGGGGAGGCCAATTCCGAGGCATCGTATCAACTATGGAGTTCTGTACCTATTATGATCCTATTTTTTTTTTGCCGCCCGAGAAACCAGAGGATTCTGTGTTGAGACGAGTGGTTGTGAATTGAATTCAGTGAAGGGTGACAAAAGTTTCTCTCTCAACTGTTTCTTCCATCTCCATGGGATTACTTCGTGACTGTATATAAGAAGGTTTTGAGAGAAGATTGTATAAGTATACAATCATGTGCGTTTTTGGGAAGACGTGTACCTACTCCAAAGGTTGATGCTTCTTCCTTTTGCTTATCTCACTAAACAGTTTCGCTTTCAATTCCACTGGATGTTATATATCACACAATTGTTTAGTCTTTTCTCTTGTCCTTTAAAAAATTTTTTCTTCGCCACTTCCTCATTTCACTTTTGGTTGAAGTACATAGAATTATTGCTGTTATATGGCAATTTTCTACACTTGTTCGATATTTTGATATTTATTCAAGTCTCCATTTCTCACACCCTTCCTTCATCTCTTTTTGGGGATCTTTGGCTTTTTCCTTCAATATCGTTTTGTGTATTGTTGTTGGGATGCCTTGTGTTATATGTCAAGTAAACAGCGTCAACAATTTCATTCAATTCATGGGGGGAGCTTTTTCTCTCTTTCTCTCTCTCTATATTTTGTGTCTTGGAATTATTTATTCAACTGACGTCCTTCCTCACGAAAGCCTATAAATTTTTGTACGCTGTCGAATGGAAAAAGCTTTTCTGCTTTTCAAACGCTTCGTTTTTTGTGTCTGTGCGCCCTATCGGTGTCTCTCTGACGCTTCCGAAACTCAAAACAACCCAGTTTGTTTGAGGAAACCCACTCAAATTCTGCTCTGGGGCAAAAAACTGTATGGGAGGGCGGCAAATATGATGAAAACAGAAGGAATGAGGAGGTGAAACACGACATACACAAAAAAAACTGTATAGTATCTACTAAATCAGGTGTTTTATATACTGAAATTGTAGCAAATTTCAACATGAAAGTACAATACGGCAGAGTAGTAAATGTCACTAACTGATTTTTATTTCTACCAATAAAATGCTGAATTTTATTGTCCATGTACTTGAGACTCTACGTGCGACCATATACAATATTTTATGATTTCCCGCCATGAAAAATATAGACTCTTGTCTCACAACCCATGTGACTTATCACCCATTTAAATGCTCTTTATCAGTGAGCCGGCGACGCGTAACCCCTTTAAATGTTTCGCAGCCAGAGTTGTGTGTGTGTATAAAAGTATAGGGAAACAATTGAATGGCTTTCTCTCCAGAACACGTCTCTCTGATAAGAAAAATCTGGAGCTAAATGAGCCGCATGTCAATGTTTTTTTTTTCAGTATCCGGAACCGACGAGAGCGTGGCCGGGTCCCGGAGGACCTTCACCAGCTGCAAGTCCTGGCCCTCAAGGTGGCCATCCTCATCCACCACCTTCGCCGCAGCAATTGCATCCGCCACAGAGTCCTGGTCATGCCCCAAGTCCGTCCCCACAGCCACCTCAGCCGGCGCAATCACCACACCAGGTAAAATGTCCTGAATGAATAATTCTCTTATGTTAGAAGTTGCAAATTGTGGTTTTTGTAAACCACTCGAGAGAGTTGAAAATATAACAATTCAAATGAATTATTTCCATCCAATCTTAATGAATTGAATTTGTACCATATGAAGATATAGAAGTTTTAATATTATATTTGTCCGTCTACTCAGCACTGTTCAGGTGCAAAAATAATATAGTGAAAATGGTGGAAAATTGAATTTCATTCGATCTGTGCGGAGTTTCACACAATACAGTACAGTATAAATAACAGAGAGAATGTTTTTGCAGAAAATTGAACAAAAACTTTGTGCGGTGATGTCACACATGGAATTAAAGTGACTATACACAAAAACGAATTTAGTGTCGGTTTATCATGGACATGAATTAATTCCAGGGAAATAGATGCTGTTTTGTGCACTCTAATGTGTTCACGTATGAATTAAACCACATTTTGCATTATGCTGGGTGGGTGAGTTTTGTGGGTGATGAGGAAATTACAAAACGAATTGTCAAAATTCCAATAGTTTTTTAATGCAATGACTATAATATGCAATTTTGAAATTGTCGCTCACACTCCATGTGAAGTTTTTTGATGCATATAGATAGAAAATTGAAAAGTATACAATTTTAGTGGAATATTAAGGGGAATAAAAAATCATTGGGTGTTATTTAAAATAAATTATTCAACATTTTACTCAATTTATCAAATTGCAGTTGAGTTTCAATTAAATTTGCGGATCTCTCTTTTTCAGTATTACGCAAGAGCTAAAAGAATAGATAATATTGAAATGATTTTAATGTCATATTCAGAGCAAAGGTTTCCACCAAAAATAATTTTGATCAAATATTCATATTATTTTGCAAATGTTTTTTATTTGTATCTCCATGGAACGTTTTTAATATGAAAATGTATATTTGTTTCTCTGCTTCAATAATAAAAATTCTCGTATTTTCAGTATCCAAATCGACCAAGTCAAGCTTCGACACCAAATGCAAACGACGCTGATACTGGGGTGAGTGTCCAACATTTTATTCAATATTTCTCTCTTTGTTTTTTTTTCTGTTGTTTTATTTGCATAAAAAGGGGTGTTTCCTTTCGTAATATCCATGACGTATTGCTCTGACGTCATCCCCATCAGAGAAGAAATGGCTGTGAAAAGGCGATTTGTTCGATTATGTGGGCATTATGGTGTGCTGTATTATGTATAGAGAGGGTAAATTGCGGGGTGGTTATAGGGCATACTCTCACAGCAAGAAATGTGATGTGGGGAAAATTAACTCGAATGATTTTGTAAACAAACAAGGAAAATCAGCTGATTATATATACAAGGAGAAGAAAAGGGGACGAAAGAGCCAATTACATTCCCTTAATCAGTTACTCACAGTCATTTTCTGTGGAAGTTGCCAACACATTTATACAGTCATTTCAGGGAACTCAAGTGTGTAATTTTCTTTATTACAATGAGAATGTGAGAATCTTGCATTCTTGCACATGAACAAAATTTAACATTAGAATTTTTCCAAGGAGCTTACATTCTACAATGAATTCAAAAATTGAAAAATTCAAATGTTTCTCTAGAATTTTTCCAAGGAGCTTACATTCTACAATAAATTCAAAAATTGAAAAATTCAAATGTTTCTTGTAATAAAATTACTTTTTGCTCATCGGAACTTAAAAACGCGTTGATAAGTCCCTTCTTTTGTGGTGAATACAGAATGGGATCAAATTAAGTTTTAGCTGTAAACTTTGGAGACGAAGAATCGCGTTATGAATAAATCAGTTTGATGTGTAAATTTTTCTTCTGGAATCACAGCTAAAATGCGAATCTCGGACAAAATAGCAAGAATGTATAGAAAAATCTTAAACTATGCTTTAAAACCGTGAATGTAGATCAAAGTAATGTGAAATTATAAAGATGGGGAGAATGGGGCAAAAAGATTTAAACTTTGAGTTAACATGAAATGAATTAAGCAAGAATAGAACCTTCATAATCTTCTTGCTATGCATAGAGAAATCCAAAGTTTTTAACTGTGTGTACTTTCTGTCTGCATCTGCCCATCAAGATTTGTCCCGCTTTCCCCTATATTCTTCTTCGTTAGAAGTAATAATATTCATAAAGTTTTCCATTATTACGAATGATTTAACGACTCTGTATAGCAGTCGTAATGTTTAAGATGATGAAAACTCAGTTCAATCTGGCACTGGAACCTGTCTTGAAGTTGCATAAGAGATGCAAGTTCAGGGTGATGTGTTGAGAGGAGATTTCACTGGGTGTTTTGGCTTCACTCTGTTGTAAGCCGGTAAAATGAATGGTATAAAGGTGTTGCTTAGGGAGGCGCCGCTCCTTCAATAGAGGTTTGGGGTGGTTGTGGATGTGTTGGGCGAGAGAGGGTGTCGCTGACGGGGGGATTGTGGTGGTGGCAAAAGAACAATAAAATAGTGGTTTGAGGATGATGAGGGGGTGTCTAGGCACAATCAACAGGTATACTTTACATAATAAAAACCTGTATAACTACATGACGTATACAATTTGATGCTACAAGAAGAAAGGCGTGTGAGGGAGAGAGAAAATGTATATTTTGCATTGAATGTGGGATGTTGGGGGTGTGGGTTGGGTGGAGTTTGAAAGGAGAGAAAATTGTGTATACACACAGAACAGAAAACGAGGAAATAAAGTTAGGAATGCGTCCCGTTTGATGCGGCAGCTGTGCTCTTGTGGGTGGATTTCTGCGATGCCACGTGGTTGGGTGGGTGGGGCGGGGGAGAGGTGAATGTTTTGGGGGAGAGAGAGGCTGAAAGTGAGAGAAATGTGGTGGGTAAAATTGTTTCACTCAATCTACACCCGCCAACCATGTGACGGAGGAATAGAGAAGGTATTTGGTGTGCTATGCGCGTGAATGTGCTTCAAGTGGAAAATGTGTCAAAAGAGAGTGACATTTTTATGGTGTCAGTCAGCTGATGATATCGTTTTTGTGCAAATCTTGCCCATCTTTTTTTTCTATATCGACCTGAGGTTGATGCCTTTACACTAGATCCCATTTCTATACCTACCTGTGGAGACACTATCGGTGATTTTTTTTTCACCTCTCTTTTCACAACTGGAAGCATCGGCATATCAAGTGTTGTGTTTAGTCATAAAGAAATAGAAAGTCATATAACATATATGTATGTAGCTACCGTGTAGCTTCCGTTGCAATTCTCTGCTTGATTATCTGTGTAAGTTGTTTGACTGCAAATAGTACAGTGGAAGCTGCAATATCATAAATCCTAATTCAGTTTTCTCCATTGATAATCACTTGTAACTTGTAAGGCAATGTGTATACATAGATTAAATACTGTACATAGTGGCTTAAATCACTTGGCACATATATATGGGTGATGTTTGAATATATACATACACCGGGCAAGAATGAATGACGAAGGATCGGTGAAAGAGAGGAAGCGGCAAAGTTGGACGTTTGTGTCGTCATATTGTTGGTCATAGACATGCAATTTCGATTTCATTCACATTCACTCCACTCACCACAATTTGCCATTAATCTATTCCTTCGACTTCAACATGTTCACGACTCTTTTTTGTGTCTCCTGTCCAGAGTGAGCTCATCCAATCCATCCAATGTGTACAAGTTGGAAATGTTGTTGTTGTCATTGTAAGATGGGTAAATCCAGAAGCCAGAAACAGTACATAAAATCTGTCTATTACTCCTCTAGTAAGAGTGCTCGAGTAAGACGGTTTCTCATTAGTAAACGGGCAAATGACGATGAAAGACAACAAAATTGGGAATTTCCTTTTCTGATGTGAATCGTTGGCAGAGAAAAAGAAGTTTTTGATTTCAGATAATCACAGTCAACTTTCAATAAATAAAATATCAGCGCTGATGGGGCTTCTTTTAAATTGAAGACATAGAGCAATATTTCGGAGTTCATTGAAATATGATCTAAATTTCTCAATAAACTGTTTATAAACTTCTTGAATTGGCCTTGTGGCTTGATAGCTGGGGCCGTAAAAATTAAAAGACAAAAAAAAAAACTTCTTGAATTTCATGTCAATATCCGCTAAAGAAATCAATGGGGGAAAACAAAAACACTCTCTGTGGTAACGAAAAATTCACGGATGTTGTTATTGAAGGAATTTATTTTACGCGGGGAGAGAGAATTTGCAAAGGAATTCCGATGCAGTGTGGGATGTTGTGAGCGCCCAGTGAGAAGAAATGAATTGTGTGTGTGTGATATAACAATTTTACTATCTCTATCAATATAAAATATGTAAACAGACTGACGAAAAATTTCATATTCTATTTATAGGCAACATTCACTGAGTATATTTTCTCTCTTTTTACCCATATGTACATTATATTTGTACCATACATAAATTTATTTTCCTCTTGCACTCTCTTTTCTCTTTCTCTCCAACCACTCTCTATAAATGTGAATGTTTTTATTTACATCCGCGTGGTATAATTCTTTGAACTTGAACTAAATTTCACTGGTGGCACAGAGTCGACACTGAATGGTTTGGGGGATTGGGAGTGTATAGAGGAAGAGTGATGGTGGCAGGAGGAGAGGATGTTGATGGGTGTTTTTTTTTTTTGAGAGGAAAGGTAGGGTGGGTGTCGGAGGCAGTGGAATACAACCATCCATAGGAGAAAAAAATGAAAAAGAGCACACAAAACCACCTCTCTCACACACAATTTTCAGCGACCAACAAACAACAAATTCCTCTTTCTCTCTCTTTCCACTTGTTCTCTGATAAAAATTGAAACAGCTGATGCGTACGATAATTGTCTTTCCCTCCTCCTTCATCGTCATTCTGTCTGAATTGTGTGCGATTGCCTCTGTGACTCATTCATCGATTCTACATGGGTATTTAATACACAAATGGCTATTTCATGCGAGATTTAAGGCATATCTAAACCCGTGTGAGTTGGTGAATGTTAAACAAAACAGGAACACCATCACCTTCATTTTCACTCAACATGCCTCAAATGCCTCTCTTCTGGACCACACCATACCATCAATTTTCACTGCAAGCCAGTGCACTGGCCTTACTCTCGCACTTTGTCTCTCTCTCTTTTCCTCCTTACCTATTCCATTTTGAGGTACCATTTGTACCTCTCAATTTCTATTGAATGCAAATCAATAAATTTGCACTGTGCAGACACAGCTTTTGTTGTGGTGGAGCCAATTGCATAGAGTGGTACACGTAAGAGTTTCATTCTCATATAAATTCAAAACTATTTAAGCATAGTTGGTGGGGGAGATGAATTGTGGGTGTCCAAAGGAGAGGAGATTGTTAAAGTGAGGAGGCAGAAAACAAAGAGAGGCATTCACTTCCAATGGGTCATTGCCAAGGTCACTTTCTGTACAAATTTCCCAAACACACATGCACGCAATTTGTGTATATAAACTAGGTATATGTCTGTACATTTAGGAGAAAGGTATGGTAAAAGCAGGAGCTGTATCGCACAACCCAAATTGATCCATGATATAAGCTTCCACTGTTCCCTCCAACCTGAAAATGTCTAGCAGATGGAGAAGAGTAAACACTCAATATTGATGACAACATTATACTCAAGTTCATTATGATAGAGAGTAAAAGGTTGTTTGTGTCAAAATTCATGTTAAGAGAGTACGAAGGTAGGCAAAATTTTGGTCATTACCAAGAAAAATAAGGGGATCCCCGCAAAACACTTTATAGAGAAATTTAAATAGAATGAAATGAGTGAAATTTGAAGAAGAAGAAGAAGATTCCCTTACGCAAAGATGGCGATGATATCGCGTATGGAAAAGAAATGAAGATAATATTATCGATGCTTTAATTAATGTGTTGTTTTCTGCGTGTGATAACACATTTACTTAATTTCTTTCGTCTTTTCAACAGTGAGTCTTATTAAAATCGCAGCTATTAATTTTTTATTCATCCGTTGTATCCCCAATAAAGACTGTGCCTATATATAGGAAAATTGTAGCATTTTGTCAAAGTTTCTAAAATGAATACCAAATGGTAAAACTTATATTCACGATACGTAAACAGTTTGAGGTGTTGTTAAAAAAAATCCCAATACACATCATCGATAACACGTGTTGTCTCAAAAAAGAATATGGAAAGTGCAATCGTGCTTTCAAAACACATTGATGTTTATTGGGAACAATGCTGCAAGCAAAACAAGCAATTCAAGGGGGAAGTTATGGAATAAAAAACAAGGTGAAAATGCAATGAGTCGATTTCCACTGTGTGGTGTGTTTTCGCTTTTTTTTTCTTCCAACAATCACATAAGCACGTTGTCTAAAAGTGAAGTACACCAGCAAAATGAAGTGAGATCGTGTTTATAGCCATAAATATACTATTGCATAATGGTTCACTTCACATTAAACTACTTTGAGAGATGAGCGATAAAGATGCTTGAAGATAAACAAAAATTCAGCTGGGTATATAGGCGAAGCCGAAAAATATATAAAACAAACACAATGGGAAATAATGGCACAAGTTCAATGACTCATGGATTTAATCGAATTCCTCAATGTGATTTTGAGATTGAATCAACAATAAAATTTATTTCATTGTTGATCTATGGTGAATTCTCAATGGGTTTTACGTTTTGCTCCTACCATGAGCGATATTTCTCTATAATTCACCCATTGAAGGTGGATTATTCCTCAACGATTCCTCAACTCAAAACATAATACACAGAGACTTAAAAGAGGCTTTTAGAATTCTATAATAAATCAATTTTTGCATGATTTATTGTCAACTCGATATTATTACCCCATCAGACTCTCAATCAAATGTATAGGTCTATATAGCGTATAGGAATAATGTTGAGAATGAAAGGGTGTTTTGAGATGAAAATTGACTGATGACACTCTCTGGCAACTCAACCCTGTTAATGTCACCTAATACTACTTTGTCTTACCTCTCTCGTGATGGACATGGACACTTTGAAGGACCATTATCGTTCAATGTAAATGTTTTATGGTAGCGAAAGAGGAAATTTCATAAAATCGAAAATGAATTGTCTTTCGGTTTCAACAGCAATAATAATACAATCACCTGGCATTACCAAACACATATACCTACTTAAATACCATGCCAGAAGTCTCAATAGGTATAGGAAAAGACATTATATCGGGTGGAAAATGTACATGAATGAGACGATGAGAGAGAGAGTGTGACGTTGAAAATGTGACAAGAGAAAGAAATACAATTAACTGTTTTTATGAGCAATTTTAATTGAATTTCCCCCCAACAACTTCCATCTCACGAGCACTTTTCCATCTATCTCGCACATCGATTTCCCCATCTCAGGCCTCAATGGGAAAATTGTGCGATAAATAGGGGAAAATACGATGTTGTGGGTGTATGTAGGCTTTTGTTGAGCAATTTTATGAGTGTTGCGTTGAGAATTTAATTAAAAACGAGTAAGTGATTGACACGAGAAAGGACACAATGTGTTTTTCCATCAGTCTATAATATATTTTAAAGGTTTGAAAAAGTAGCGTCGCGAGAGAGAATCCTTAGAATGTTTGACTTGTGAAAGTTGAAGAACATTTTTTGTGAATTGCAATTCATAAAACTTTTAAATTTAATAAATTTTTATTGGAATTTATTGAGTTACACGATAGTTGCTTAACTTTTTTTTTATTCTCAGGTTTAGCGGAATTCAAAGAACCCTTTTTTATCGAATTTCCTCATAAATCTTATCGATCAAGTGAATTGTATTATGTATAGGTATTATATTAAGGCTGTCAATCGCTCTTATTGTATTTTAAATGTTAATTTGAACATTAAATTTCTATTCTACTGCAATAGGATCGTCTTATCGCAATATTTCCATTATTGTGTGAAATATACGAGCATAACACTAACGAGCATCTTATGTCATAATATATGTACCTAGTATAGAGCATAGAGTTATTATTATATTTAATAGAGATGCAATTTTAAAACAAATAATCGCATTTTTTCTGATAAATTTTCCGAAGAACTGCAACTCTATTCCAATATAATAATAACTCTATGATAGCAGAGATAATGCCAATTATGGTAAATGTTATCGAAAGAAAAATATTTATTTATCATGATTATTTTAAACAGGAAGAATCTTTCTAAATTCCTTGTTTATTTGACTACAAAAATTCAGTATATATAGATACTAGAAATTGCAGACAGTTGTTGTTTGAAGAATTGGAGATTTATTGAGTGTGAAAAGGAACACATTGAATATCTGATGGAGTAGTTGAATCAGAGCCAAAATAGAGCATTAGTGCATTAGTATTTTCAGGAGAGATAAAGACAATGTGCCGGCACATTTTATGCTGCTATAGACAAAAATGAAGTTTAGAGTGTGTGTTTTCCGTTGTCAAAAGTAGGAGGGGTTTAGGGAAATGAGTATAAAATAATGCAGGAGAGACACGTGGATTGAGTGGTGCCTCACGTGTTTTACATACGTGGAAAATGTAAAAGAAGCAAAAAAAAAAAAAAACAGGAGAAAATTGTGTGTGACTGAATGTGACGACGGAGAGCGACGGCAAAAGTGTATAGAAGAAAAACATGCGGGAAAAGTGTAGGTAATGGAAAGGGATGAGCTTTCAATGCTGTTGTGGATGAATAGTATAGAGGGTGTGGGTGAAAGAGAGAAAGAGAGACAGACAGGAGTGAGGGTGGGGTTTGGGGGTGGGTGGGAGGATGGGAATTGGGTGGATTTGATGGGATGGTATGGGGTGCGGCTCTTTCAGGGTTTTCGGTCGTTTTCAGGGAGAAATGCGCGACGACCCGAAGAGAGGGTGGCCTGGGTGTGTGGGTGGGTATGAAAGCCAAGGTCATCATTTTGAGTCACTGACCTAACCTATTACATAATGCTTTTCATTTGTTTACCAACTTGTGTATATACATTGCCATTTCACTGCCACAATGTGTATATAATTTGTTTTGCATTTCATTTCTTTTCAATTCACCTTTTACTTATCTCTATACCTCTTTCCACCTCTATTCCATTTCAGGTGAGTATCAATCACAACAGTCACTATTTGTCACATCACTGGGTGAGTTTTTTTTACACTTATTTAATCTTACTTATTACACTTAATATTGCACTATAGCTTCTCATATACTGACTACTCCTCTCTATTCCCATTCCTCATCCCCGAAGTTACTCACTCTCTGGGTAATCCAGTTATATAGTGTTTGGGAGAATGGAAACTTGCAAATTGCTCAAAAGTTTACAATGTGCAGGATGTAAACATATTAGGGGATTTTCTACCGACACGGTGTGTTATTGTGGATGAGTGAGATGAAGACTTTGACCTCTGCCATGTGAAAGATATAGTATTTCAGGGATCTCATTCATACCGGCGGCAGTCTATGTGACCTGCTGATGTATACCTAAAATTCCATTTTATTGCCATATACACCACCCAGCTTCTTCTCAATTCCAGTATCAAACTGTATCATAGATACCCCATGATGTATCATGAGAATCAATCTTGATGCACTCAACTAGATTGGTGGAGGCTTCAGTGGCAAAGTCATGTCTCTCATCTCTCAGGCATTGGAGTTTTGATATGGAAAGTTTAGAGTGAAACGTCAAATTGACGTTTCAGTAATTAATTATTCGGATCACGACACATTCACTTGCTTTCGGTTCGGTGTGCTGGTGATGCTTCAACCTATGGGTGGGCATTATAAATGTGGCACAGTCAGGGAACATGTTTCCTCACATTCGCCGGGGAAATCATTGTGAGGGAAGTTGAACAGCTGAGAATAATTGCTAATTACTAGTTTAGCAAGCTCTTTATACCAGAGACTACATTTTCTGTATATATTATTTTGTGGTATATGGCAAGAAAGGTATGGGGAAAGAGAGTGAGAGGAGAAAAAGAAGAAAAAAAATACTCCCTTATAACCATTGAGAGAATGTGCACATTCTGACGTTGGTTACGATGAATTTGCCCTCCGGTATGTATTTGGTGTGATGACCATATAATTTTCAATGAATGAAAATTTGTCGTGGCATTCGCGTGCTTCCTCAGATTATGCACGTTTCTTTTTCTTTCATAATTCATAATTTACAATTAGTATTGGCATTGTGATTTGAGTGTAAGATGCGCTATAATTGCACACCTTGATAGAAACCAGGAGATATCAATATGTTGATGACATCAGGATAGGGGTCACTGATTGTTAAGGATATATAACGTAAAGTGGACGAGATAGAAAATGAAATGATATGGAATGTTGTGAGAGATCAACAGAAAGTGATTGCGGAAGGGGAGCGAAAAGGTGAGGGAGAAAAGGAGGAGAGACGAGAAGTTATAAGGGAAAAAAAGAGACAAAATAGAACAGTTGACGTCATCCAAATTCCATTGAACGATGCGGTTTAGTGGCACACATACGAAATAAACTTGTTCAGCTGTGAAATTGCTAGGGAATCCCTCCATTAATTGTTGGCAGCAGTTATGTGTGATTTATGTGAGAAGAAACAAACATTGGATGGGATTTAAAATATATATATGTATATAGATGGAGAGTCGTTTTGTATATACCTCTAGTCGAGGTGGCGGCATCAAAAATGCATTTTCAAGAGCATTGGAAAAGGAGGAGAGTGAGAAGAGGATGGGACGACAGAGAGCAGGCACATGATTGAATTTAAATGGACTGACAGTGTTTGGAAGGCATATAATGAAAAGAGCTCAAAGTTGATTCCTTTTAACAATGGCACACCATACAAAAAAAATAAAAACACCACACACTATATATCTATATAGGTATGGTGTCACTCTTTTCTGCACTATTGATGCATTTAGGAATTTAGCGGGGTAATCTGTGTGGTGACATCCATTAAGTGAAATCTATATTGAGAAGAAGAAGAAGGAGAAGGAATGTGAGAATAAAAAAAGAGTGTGATAAAAGTGCCAATTAAAAGTAATTAGACATGTTTTTATGAGTGTCGCACACTCAATAGATAGAGCTTCTGTGCACAACACAACACTTGCCAATTGCTTATGTTGCGAACAGAGAGAGAGTGTAATATCCCGGGTTAGTGAATTCAGAAGTGGGATGAACCATACATTTCACGCAGAACACATCTCATCTATTTCTATACTTAATTGAATATTTATTCAATTGTACCTCATGGTGTGAGATGGAACAGGATGTTTTGATGTTATCCTGTATTTTCTTTATAGGTTTGTTTCGTTTGTTTCCTAAAACAAAAAACCGACTTGAGTCTATAATCAAGTCTGTCTCTTGTGTGGAAAAACTAAAAGATAGTTTTGAGTTGAATATAATAATTATTATTCGTTTCATACATTGCATTTGTAAATTTGTATCTCTTTGGTATTTTCATACAATCTCTATCTTTCCAACCTCTGAAGCTCCAACGTTCACCATTCGATTCAGTCCATGGTGCCTGTACTGTATCTCCCTCTCTCTCTCTCTCTCTCCTATGCCCATAGCATTGAATAAATGGTGTGGAGACGTGTTTTTGAAATTTGTGACTGCAAATGTGTGTGTGTGTTGGCCTGAAGTTGAAATGTGGCAAAGCTGTAGCGTGTTTTGCTGGCTCGCTGTTTCATGGGTATAATGTGAAGTGTTGGGAGTTCAACTCTGTGCAATGTGGATGGGTATGGTATAGCGAGAAAAGCAATGGGAAAGTACAAATTCAAGTCGGACTTGAGTTGAAATGCTATGTCCCGAACACCAGCTATTTACGCCGTTCCCTTGTGCGCGCTCTGACTGCTCTAGAGCTCTATGCTTTGCCACTGCCTCTGCTAGCTGACTGTGCCTGAGTGCTTGCCTATACAAAATACTTGATGCTCCTCTCTATACACACCATATAACACAATGTTAGGTCGACGTTTCCAATTCGAAAATGTTGAAGCAGTGGTGGCGGGATTCTAATGCGCCATATAGCCTGAGTATTTACGTCAAAAAGACCATTACCACAATTATTTCACCACACGATTTTCCATCACCAAAACGACATACAACACAAATCTCAGCTACGCTGCTGGTGCTCATTGTAAAAACTCCATCTAATTCCTATGCACGGACTATTGCCTTCATGAGGCCCCAGTGTTGTTTCGTGATGATGATGAGAGAGAGAAGAAAGAAAAGGAGAAACAGAAGGAGAAATAATAATGATGATGAATTTTATGTTGGAAGAGAGAAAGAAGAGTATAGAGAACTAGAAAAAGAAAAAAAAGAACGAGCCCCACGAAACACTTCCAACCGCAGAAATTGATTAGGTTTTGAGTAATAAGGCGACGAATGGATTGAGAATGAAAATCAGCAAGTGGTTGTGTCACTTGGACTCTTAAGAAGCGCGCCTATTGAAAGACTTTTGGATATATAGAGGTAGTGCCGCTTTTTATACATACCTTCTCTACCGTATCTATATGGGATTTATCTCTAGAATAAACTCTTGTCACATGGGTGATGTATGACCGCGTGTTTCGATAGTGTTGGACAAATTATGAAAATACCACGCAAGAATCTCAATGACGTCAAGGAAATGTCATCACGAAGCGTGCACAGACAGCACTCCAAAAAATGTATCATTCATGGATTTGCCTCGTGGGGGAGAGAATGAGATGAGAGAGAGTTACTATAAAGAAGAAGTGGATCTTGGGCAAATATAAATTGCCCCTTGATAATTCCATGCTTGATTGCTGTGTGGAAGAGGTGGGGGTGGCAACATAAAATAGAAATTTTAGACAATCCCTCCGGTTCCCCCTCAACTCACTTATACGTTCATGGGGTTCTTCTGCCGTGAAGAAGTAGAAATAGTATAGAATGAATGAGGGAGGAAAGGTTTTCCTTTCATCCGATTCTGCAATTTAGATTCTTCCCCATTGCCAGTGGATGTCGACAACGTCGTTGGTAAATTCTATGCAGAAGGGTATTATTCTCACTCTCCTCTCTCTCCATATCCAATTCAGGCTGTGTAGAAGGAGCACACTGTCGCTCCGACTGCTGGCTGCTCTATCGCCATTCCCCATCTCGAGGCATTTTACCACCAGCAAAGTTGAGGCAAAACTCAAGAGACGAGAGCTCCGGCTACAATACAAACCGACAGGCGATGCTTAGGATGGAGAAGAGTGTTCTGAAGTTGATGATGATGCTGGGGCCAGTGGTGTTTCTTTCTCTCAACTTGAGCATTTACTTGTGGGTAGAACAGGGTGATGGGTAATTTTTTTCTCGAGGATCTCGACTCTCTGTCTTTCCCTCTCTCTGCTGGGATCCTCTATGTTGCTGCTATAGTTGGAATATGTGAGTGTTTTTCATCTCCACTGATGGTGGTTGGATGTGTACTCCTCCTGGGTTGTGCTGAGCTATGCAGGAGTCGAATTGTGAGGCGTCGAGTCACAAGCAGTGCCAGAGCCAACGTTCTTCCAATGCTATAGAACTTATGGAGGGTGAATGTATAGAATAGAACCGACTTTGTCGTTTTACCAAACTGAATATACGCTCCGTATAGATGATACCGAGTTATATATACATAACATTAAATGAATGTATGTATATATGGAGAGGAGAGAAAAGTGGATGTGTGTGGGAGGCGATGGGATTCAAAATTAAGGGAGTTCTCTCTACCATTTCTGTTGCTGCTTGATTCCATTCTCACTCTTCTATAATACACCAGAATCGTCAAGTTGAGTCTTTAGATATATCCAGAGGTACAATGTATTATTATATGGCACACGAGGATAGACTATGAGGCATGGGTATGAAAGGAAGTTATATGGTGAGGTAGAGCGAGAGTAACTGAAAAGATACGACGGGATGTAGGGGTTTTTCACTAGATGCGAAGAGACGACGTCGCCGTCGACTGTAGAGAATATTGGTGGAAAATTCAGTCATGATGTGGAGTTTGAGTTGGAGAATTTGCCAGAGGAGCAGTTCTCACCAAGCGCCAACGAGAGATTTTAGCAAGGATGAAGGGGGAACGAATGGTTCGGGGTTGACGGGGGAAGATTTTTAACCAGCAGAACCCATCAGCTTTCAGAGTGTGAACTCTGAGAAAGAGAAATGAGAATACTTTGAGGGGTGGCTGGGTGGTTAGGTCGATGTATATATGTGCGGCTGGGTGGTGTAAGGTGAAAGGGAAGAAATTGGTGCGATGGGTTAAAACAGAAAGCTGTAAACTAAATGAACGAACGTCGCTCGTTCTTATACAATATAAACGTGAAGGAAATGCTGGAAGGAGCATGCATGGTCGGATAAGTGGAGTATATAGAATCATTCTATATCGTACCCAATATACGGTGAAAGCATCTCTGCCATCAACGGGTAAAGTGTGGAAGCAGCAAGAAGTGTTAGGAAGAATGAAAAAGAGTATGTAAGCTGAGGCAGATAGAAGTTTGAGAATTGAGGAGGAAGCATAACACTATCGTGTAGGAGAGATTCTGGGGAGAGAAGGATGTGAGATAGAATTGAGTGAATTCCCTATGCTATATTGCCAACATATATAATACAGCCCATATACGTTCGATGATGACAGAAATGACGAGCATAAGAGAACTTTAAGAGGCAATGGTTTCGTACACTTTTTTCGCCGCCCCACCTCTACTATACGTTATCTTACGATATAGCATTGATGATTAATTTTTTGTTGTCTTTATAGTGCTGCGAATGAAATATTAAAGTCATAAAATAATGCTACTGATTGTGCTCTTCATCCATCTCTTATGACTCTCTCATACACAATTTATACACAGTATGTTGTTTAGATTTGGAAATGTGAGGTGGTCTCCACGTTGTTTTTTTCGCTTCTCTTGAGTTATTTTCATTAATGTAGGGGGCAACAGCACTCATTTCAAATGGAAGACATTCAACGGAAGACTTCCGCTCATTTCCCATCTTCTTTGTTGCATCTCCAAATTAATGGGTTATGTATATTATGTTGTATATTCAAAAGCGATCGGATTGGCGAGCTTGGTTAATTTGTAAATTAGGTCATTGACCTCCGATTTTTCTTTTAATTAGTGATCAGAATGGAAATTCTCTGAAAAGAAGCTTCCCATCCCTATTTTGATGAAAATTAAAAAGAAAGTTTTTATTACCGAAATGTCTGTACATAACTATACACTAATAGGTATTATGTATATAACGATTTTCTAAAACCCTAATTAACTTTCTTATCATTGAAGTCAATCCGTTATCCTATTGGACGCGTCCAATTAATACACAGTGTTGAAATATATGAGAAACAGAAGAAATCGAATTGGCTAAATAACGCCTTCAATGTCTTCATTACGTTCTAAGTAGGTAGCTGTCTCACCCTTTTCTGCCGAAATAAAGAACTGTAGGTATAGTAAAAGGAGGGCTTCTGGTGGCATTGAAAACTTTACAATAGTGCTTCCTTCCCTTTTCTCCCACCATATATCTTTTCTCAGGTCGTGTCTTATGTAAATTGCAGATGAAATGTTTTTAGGAGACCCTCTCGTACAACTCCATATCGTTGTGAATGCAGTCGACGCAGCATGTCCTTTTTTATGACTTGACTCGCTGGCACTGCTGGAAAATATACATATTTCTCATATGTATGTCCCTTTTTTTCGCCATATATACCCCCTCGTCGTCCGTAGTCATTGCCATCGTCGTCGTCAACATCGTTTTCACATTCACCCGTATGTATTATTATTAAACGGCGCCTCTGCGCATTTCGTTTCGATCCATTCTCTATGGACTCTGACGAGAGAGTTTCGAACGTGGTGTTCAAGAGATGCACTGCTTGTATTGGTGATGAACACATTTAAAATGACTATGTATATGTACATAGGTGAAGGGAGATATATGTATTTTTCATATAAAATACAATATACTTTTTGTTCACATTATAACTATAGTGAGTTTTGAGCTGTTGGTTGGGAACAGAGCGAGTTGGTTCTGCTGTGTGTAATAATAAAACTCTCTGGTTCGTCGTCGTTTTTCAGACTTTTGCTGAACTGCCACATGACGTTAGCTGATTGCCGCTGCTGACTAGAGTGGTTTATATAGAATGTGGAATGAAGAGAGAGAGATTGTGTTTCATAGTATTTGTGTTGAGCAATCAACTTTTATACCGTTGAGATATAATGATGCAAACATGTAGTTGTTAATTCTTTCATACTTTGAACAATTTTTTCTCCATCTCTTTTTCACCTCTTTTTATTCCAATATCTAATGGATAGATCATTTGAAATTGCTCTTCAGCCAATACGATAGCATAGAGATCATGCTGAAGGATATCATAAAATTCTCAGCAATTTATACTGACAACTTAATATACTGTCTTGGATGAATTTATCATATTAGGTTGACCAGTTGACCGAGGGATGTTTGGTTTGTGAATGAGGGACAGTCAGCCAGGAGAACGCATTATTCAAATGCGAAGAGATTAAGCTTTTGAAAGAGAACGCAGAAATATGATTTTTGAATATTTTATTTCTTTTTATGGCTAAATAATTCTTAGTTGAACTATTTCTTAGAAGTTCTGATTGAAAAAAAAACCAACTTATGTGGTATCTCTATATAGAGACAATATTGTACATTCAAAGAATGAAAACGTTTCATTTCACTTAAGATTTCGCTTCGTGCTATTCATGATTACGAGAGTAAATAGTGCCAGAAGGAATTCCAAATTGAGGCAAAAATGCACGAAGATTTGCATATAGATGTTTAGATATGCCGTTTTTTAAACTGAGTGTTAAAGTACGACTGAATAACGACCGGACCGCCTCCACAGACTTGCAGTGACTTTGAAACTGTCAAAACAAATTCTGCATATTTTGCTATCATTGATTGACACGGCATTCACGCGCTCACACAGACATAGAGGTACATTGTTAGTCATCAGAGTAGAAGGAGGAGAAAAAGGGTGGAAGTCATAGAAGGCAAAAAAAAAACTAATGAAAGAGAGAAAATAAGAGATGGAGATCACGATAAAACGTATAAGCGGGAAAATTGCAAGAATGACCAAAATGTCACATCTCTAGAGGCGGTATAACCTCAATTTAATTGTGTAATTTATGAATCGCGCAACATTGAACAAATGAAAGAGAGATTCGACAGATTGGGGAATGGATTGTGTGGGGCGCATGGTGCAAAAGAAAGGAGATGAGAAGAACAAAAGAGGAACGAAATCAAAAAGCGGATTTGATAATGATTCTATTTTGTATTGTCCGCACCGCGAGTGCTGAGAATCAGGCACTTCACTGGGGCTCATGATATTTTGAGGTTAAGATGAATGTTATTTGAGATTCATATCGTCTTGAGGAAAAAATATGAGAATGACAGCATTGTATATCTTTCATTCTTTTTTCTTTGTATATAAATATTTTCCCTGTCGAAGGACTCAAATTGTAAAAGGAAATGGATTGAAAATTTGTTTTCAGAGAAGTACGACGCCTCTGCATTTGCTATATAGGAGTATCGATATGATGTTTTGCTGCCTAGCAGCTTTGCTCTCAGCACCACCACCGAGTCACCAGGCATTTTGTGTTATATATGTGTGCTTCTACGAAGAGGAGTGGATGGATTGTGAATGTGTGTGGGCACACGTGTATAAATAACGTATTTGGATGACTGACTGGGTGAGTGTATGTATTTGCCGGGCTGGTATGGTGGTGCTCTCACGAAGTCTCTATATGACGGGTATGAACACTGGCCTGGCTTTCGAAGCACCACAGGCCTCGAAACAACGAACGATTCTTTCCAACTCAAAATTTATATTCGTTCGCAGTGAAATACACACTGTAGGTTTCAGTGGAAAATACTGTACACTTTTAGTTATCTGAAATAATATATTAAATTAAATAAAGAAAAGTGGTGGAAAATCTTTGTGATGAAGGAGAGTGACCTTACTTGTGATAGAGTGAAAAATATTCTGGTCATATTGGACTTGTGAGGAGTGACACATTTCACGAGAGTGGTTCAAATTGAATTGAAAACTTTTCCATCTGTATATAACTGAATGCGTGGACGGATTTCGTGCATTTGAGTTGAAATTTTCTCTTAATTGTTTTATAAGATTATTTTTTCTCTCTTTCCAAGAATGATTGATTTTAAATTTTCATAAGACAATATATTATTATACTTTTTTTCATTTAACCTTCTCTACTTGAGTGGTGAGTGGAGAAAAATAAATTTATTAATAAAAATTCCCGTTGGGAATCGAATCATCCGTCGTGGCTGTACAACACAAAGAGATACTGGTATTGTTGGAAAGTAAGTGAAAATTGTGTTAGATAACTATATATGTATGGTTTGAAGAAGAAGAAATGTATATAGGGGAAATTTTCCATTTATTTTTCTTGAAAGAATTTTCAACGCGAAAACCCTTGACACTTGATGGGGAGAAATTTAGTTACGATACGGTATAACATTAGGAGTCTTACGAGAGGCGACTTGCAAATGAAAATGTGTTATTACGAAAAAATGTTTGGCATGTGAAGTTTCTTGCTCACATTTTGTGTCAAGAGACTATGAGGTGGTGTGTTATCCATGTGAGGATGATTAGATGTATGGGTGAATTTACAAAGAAGTGTGCATTTGAGCTAAATCGCGAGAAGAGTGCGAGAAAGAAAGCCAATATTGGTAAATGATTGATTTTTATTAGAAACAATATATCTCTTTTTATATTCTATTCCTTCGTTTTTTTTATTGCTCATTCGATATGTGTCAGACAGACTTTATGGCTTCCTAATGTAGGTCCTGTGTGCCTTGGGGGGATGGGATTGTCTCGCAGGCATAACAGGGATTCGGTGTAATAGGCATTTTGTGCGAAATGTGACAATAAATACAAGTGTCTGGGGTTGCGGTGATTGCTGTTGAGAGATAACCCCCTTTATATGCAAAGTTTTTCTCAGATTTCTCAGTAATAACTCCCAATGTTTAATACAATTTTGCCGCTAGCTGAACTTTAATGTTCTCCAACCGCGCGCTTCTATGTGGTGTTTTCCTAAAAAGGGAAACGGATTTTAAAGATTTTGGTTTTAATGCTACGCATCATACTCAATAAGGGTTGATAAAGATCTCGGTAGAAATGAAATAGAGACAATCTTTCGGCACTTCAAATTGGTTGCAATGTTGAAATGTCTTAAGATATTACCCCGAATATAGGAAGGTGCAAATATGGTAAGAGATGAGCGGTATTTCAGTTAGATTCAGTTGTATTAGTGGTTGATGAATGCCGGTATCGCCATCACCATCGCACACGTTTCTTAGCATTGACGCCACTGTCCCACATTCATTTATTCTGTTTACTTTTTGCTGCCATACGGTCACAGGTACAATGGAATTGAGAATTATGTATATGGATGATATTGTTGAGATTGTGACACATATGGTTAAAAAGACATCTCTCTCTCTCCATACAATTGTGTATGGCCGAAGTACTCTTGTGCATTCTAATGAAGTGTAAATGGAGTAGTAGTAAGCAAGTTTTAGCTTTTCGGTAAAGGGACGTTCTTGAAGCGCGAATTGGACAGATGGTACTGTGAATGTTGAATTTTCTTCAACACGTGGATAACAGCATCCAGAGTTTGTCTATACACAATATGTTTTACAGCAAAAAGGGAAACTTTCACTCTTTTGTGGTTGGAAAAAGTTTCCTCCACTTTCTGCCATCTTAAATGGGGTGGGGTGGGGAGGGTGGTATTCCTTGGAATGACGGTGCGGGGGAGACCTTCTGGAGAGATAGAGCAAACCTTATGGATATCTTGTAGGATTCTTTTCACTTCCATTGAGGAAGGATTTCATGGGGAAAAATGAAAGTACTTCCCGGAATGGCGATAAAACTAAAAAGATAGCTTCAACTATAAGAATAGATTGTTGTCATTGTGTAGTTTGCCGGGGAGATTCACATGATATCATGTGAGAAGTAACATCCCAAATGAATGGAAAACGTCACCAAACATGTGATTCTCGTATGCATAATAAACACTCTATTAGATGCTCGAGTGAGTCTGCATAGGAAGATTGATGGTCTCAATGGTTTTCTACAGCTGTAAATACTGTGTAGCCGTGTTTGTGATTATTTCAAGTATTTGGAGGTGATTACCAATCTCAATTGGGAGTAAAATGAACACAAAAGTGGGATTTCATCTGATGCTTCTGCCTCTCTAAAGTTGAGGAAATATTGGTGTGAATGGCACGTGGGGTATGAAAAGGTGTAAACACTGAATTTGTCTGGTATGATGTTTCAATAGACGAGACAGGGATGCGGGAGGGTGTGGATGTACAGCCCCCAGAAGGACGAAAGCAATGGAGCCTTCCTCATGAATGTTGTTTTCCCCCCGGTGCGTGCATGTGAGAGAGATGACTGAAAATGTGGCCTGCAAGTGAGCGGGATGGTATTGAGGGGTTAACAGAGCAGGAGAAAGTGAGGCGTTCGGTGTGATGGCAAAAGAGTTGGGTTTTATACTTGGTGGGGTGAGTGAGAGAGTGGGTGGGATGTGTGGGGTGGTAAGCACAGCTTTCAATTTCATTCAAAACAGAATATGGGGGTTTGCTCGTATTGCATGTGTATCAAAATTGTACTACTCCTATATGTTGGCAGTGCAGCAGCTACAAACTACCACGAGTTTTCGGGGGTAAAAGTGAGTGAAGTGGGTAGAAAAGGGGGGTGTTGTAAAGTGAGATGGTGAGAGAGAGTATGAGAGACATGAGGCGTTGTGATTGTGTTTCGCAAAACGAGAAGAATGAGAGTATGCAATGTGTTCCAGTCACGTGTTTTTACTACAAAGAAAACACACGGCACTTTGGTACTCTTCTGCACTTGTATCTCTTCCGTTGTTTTCCGCATAAAACACAGAAATTTCACAATTTTAATGCTGGGAGAGATTCTTTTCCCAGTTTTTATTTCGTCTGAGAATGTAGTTCAATGTTTCACGGTTGCATCATTTGATATGGGGCTTTCTTGGGGGTCACACAGAAAAGCAAGCACCCAATTAAAATATCAAAAGAACCAGAGCGAATCACATTGTCCGATAAATTGGGTAGGTATACATAATAGTATTGAGGTGGAAAAGGAGATTTGCATATAACCAGCTGGTTGACTTTCAATCACTTACGACAAGTTGATGTATACATGATGTTGATTTGGAACGTGTTAAACACGAGGAAGAAGTTGCTAGAGATTTCCTTGTATACAAAACAAGAGAAGAAAAAGATAAAACTGCTGGGATTTAAAGGGTAGCTATGTATATTTTTGAATGGTAAATGTTATGTACATATACAATTTTTAAAGGTCAACACACTATACTGGGATTCCCTTTTGGTTCCTTCACTCTCTGGTTCAGTTTTTCAGTTTTTTGTTGTTGTTTTTCTGCTATTTCATACTTTAGAAATCTCTTTCTCTCCTGGTAAGAATTGACGAAGATCCATTTATTCAAAGCCTTGTGACTACGTGACGTCAGGATTTTATGTATTACGGTGTGTGACTCATTGAAAATAAAATATGTGTGCTATACATATATGAAATTGAAAAAAAGCAAAAGAGACATGAGCAAGCAAGGAGGTAAATGCTATGGTGAAGATGTTTCCCCGGCATCCACTGAAACTCAACTCTTGGGTTGCTACTGATGGAAAAAACAGCTGATTTTCGATTCATCCTATAAGTTTTGTTGCTATATATATTGCGTATATATTGAGCATTTTATGTAGGTATATAGCATTGGGTAGACTTTGGTTGGTAATATATGAGAATATCAGCAGCAATAGTACCTCTAGCCATGTTTTGTCGTCACTCTCTGGGTGTAATGTGGGATAGTAGGAATGCGAATGAATAAAATAGAAATGATGAAACTGACGATAAGGCAAAATGGAACAAAATGTGATTTTAATAGGTTTTTGGAATCACATTACCATCTTCTCTCTTCTATTCTTCACGACGCAGCGCATTGAAAATGTTATGTTTTATATATCGTTTATATGTTGTATGGTTGACGATTGAATTCCAAAGTCGCGTGTTTTATGTTAAACAATAATAACTATTATTTGTGAATTGGCTCACAAGAGCAGATGACTTGTTACTCACTATAAAGTACATGTAATTAGTGTGATTGCCGAGAGTTAGGTAGGTATATGAAAGAGTAAGAAGCGCGAGAGAAATGAGAGAATGTGAGATAATGAATGGAGGTGAAGACAAAATTGAGGGAAAAAGTCGTGACGCTCTCGCTGAGATCATCACTTGATTGATTAATTTGTCAATCGTGTGAAAAGTTGAAGCCAGCCAATTTACGGTCAAAATTGCCAATAGCTTGTGCTTGATATGGCATGGCGGTGTGTCTGTGTATGTTGGGTTACAATGGATGAGAATCGCAAGTGAGACGGATGCCTATAGACAAAATCCCAGACTTCATTAAATACCCATTCAATAAATAAATTGTGCGATGCATGAAATCAGAAGACCATACAAATGTGTAACATCGCTGATTAAGTGCTATGTACTGTGAGATGTATGATTGCGGACAACAAAGCAAGGGGCAGGAGGGTGCTAAAACGATATGAAAGAGCTATCCACTTTGTATGTTTAAATACAGAGACGTGAGGTATTTATAGAACGGTATGTCCTAATAATAAACTCTAAAAAAGACACGATGGGTGTTGTATAATCGCTTTTTTGTTGTTGCTCTCACTCTTTCACTCTCCTCTATTGTGCGATATAGAAGTGAAATATGTATATATGGTGGAAAAACGTTATCGAAGTATGTATACTACAATGGGTTTTGATACCTCTTTTCCCATTGCCATCATCTCATACAAATGCCGTCAAAACATTCAGAGCAACCACCCCCTCCCATCAGACCAGAAAGTCTTTCACATTACATGGAGAGAAGGTATAGATCTATCTATATCGGGGCTGATATAAATTCTTTTGAGAGAAGTTAGACGGGGATGCAGTGTTATGTATAAACGTATACATACCGTCTATAAACGGGGAATTGGGAGTATAATTCGACCTTGACACCTTAAAAAGAACTGTTTGAATTTTATGTGATGTGCTTTTAAGAACTGGGTAAAGAATAAAAATAAAACTCCACGTGGTGATGGTGTAGTACCCCCGACGAAAAGAGCCCTATATATATAATTCTATAGCTAGACATATTTTTAATGTTAGGGGGTGAGATATTCCTATATCTACTACATCTATACGAAAGTATTGAGAGAGCGATGAATTAATAACGGGGAAACTTGTATATTATTTGCATAGAGATTGAACATTTTAGGGAAAGTGTACGTGTAGGAGAAGAATGTCCCCCCGCAAAATTTGGTTACTCCAGACTAAAATATGAGTGTGAGAATGAGCTGAGAAAAGGCACACATTATGACATTAACCACAATTTTATTAACAGATCAAGATCACTGACCTTCCGCAAAATATTTTATTATTTATTACATCATTTTGTATACAAAGACTTGCGTACGAAATAAAATGGGTCCTATGGTATTAAAGGCTCAAAGAACCAATTTCATAATGCGAATCGATACATAAATGGCAAAAAAAATCAAATCGCGGCTAAAACGTGGTTGTCAGATAGATTTTTCATATATAGAGCGATATAAGAAGCACAGTTGATAAGAGTAAACAAGTCAAATACTAATGAGATTTCTATTTGCCCACATTTTTCCCTACTCATTCTCATTATATACACCAACAATAGGTCATTGTATTTTCAGTAAGAATCGTCACCAGGTTTTGTCAAAGGAGTATCAAATGTAATGTATTAATTATGTCATTACCTTGCTCATAAATATTTAGTAGAGAAGAGGCGAAGAGAGAGAGAAAGACCTGTTTTTAGAAGTCACGTGCCTGTTGTACATAATTTAAACATCTGGAACAACGTGGTGAAAACTTACATTTTATACATATAGCTATATAGATGAAATAGCAAGAAAGTCGGAAATCTATCGATGCGAAGTGAAGGGCAAGTGCAATTGGGCCTGTTATTGAAATAAAGTGCAGTACTTATTTGAATAACATCAAATGACTTGATGCAATTAAGGGAAAACGTATAAGAGAGTCCTAATAAATTCTATGCAAATGAAGTAGTTGCACAGGATGTGATGGCAAAATGTGTTTTTGTTGCAATTTATCTTTTGAGATGATATTTTAGAAGAGCTACTACGGAAGAGACAAAGGAAGATTGTTAAAAACGAGCAAAATGAAATGTTGTGTAGAGCAAAGAAGCAAGGTAATCAATTGCAATAGAAATGTCTATAAGACAAATTGGCCTGGTCGTTGATGGTAAAATGACAAAGGCTTGAGACAAAAATCGAGGGAGAGAGAGATGGTATAATATAGTGAGTGAAAAAAAGGAATGTCGAGAGGAAATATAAGAAATTGAATAAAGAAGGGAGGAGAACGATTACAAGATGCTTGGCAGCAAAAGATTTTCTCTATACGTAAGGCATTTGCTTCATCGGAAAACCCAGAGTTTACGTAGTCTTTTCTGGGTGTATAAAATATCTTTGGGGCTGACTGCTATGGAATTGTTGTTGCTTTTAGTGTGCTCTCTGTAAAATATTATTCCGCCACACCAAATGGATGGCAATGGGTGTGAGCGAGATGGTGTGATATGTTGTGTGTTGGAGCCAAAGCCAGCCAGCCAACACAAATTGTGTATGACACACACGGGAAACGAGAATCGAGCGTAGCAGAGCAACATAGCAAAAGTACTAAGTGTGCTGTATAATGTAGAGAATGTGTATAGTGAGTAATATGCTGGTTGGGTTGGTTGGGATGTGAAAGCAAAAGAGGCAAATGCCTGCTATTTCGGACTTGAAATATCGATGGTAGTCTCCCGAGCACCATTGGATGCGAGGTTAGGCGAGTCGAGAATACGAGAGCTGATGGGAGAGTCCATTTACCGCATTGCAAAAGGGGGTCGCCACAGCCGCTCTGCCTGCGCTCTTCGCCCGTTCGATTGTCGTTTGTTCGCTTCGTTGCTGTATGTCATACATATAACCGAGTGCTACAGTCAGTCTCTCCTCGGGTATATCTCTCTACACCCATTATATGTATTTATATGGGAGAAGAAGAGAAGACGGGTATGTGAACATATCACTAGAGAGAACGTTCCTATCTGCCTCAATACATCACGTTCAATTCGATATAACTAGCAGTGAGCACAAGCTCAATGGTGTGGCCCACAGTAGCGAACTTTGAGAAAAGGGTATAGCAAAGACAGAGAGAGAAACCTCCAATGGCAACGAGGTATACGGAGCAGCAAAAGCATCATCATAGAATACGTTGAATATAAGCGGCGAGTGGAATATAGAGGGTTGGTAGAAGCAAGAGCCCAGAGTTTCAGCTAAGGGACCGAATAAAATATAAATGGGGGTGTCTCTATCCACAAGCAGTTTCGATCGAAACTCCAACCTAACCTCAATTTAACTATTTATAGAGACGCTGCTTTGCCTTTGACCCCTCTTGGAAGAAAAATTAGGTAGATTCTTTTTTGTCAGGTTGGATTTCTACTCCAAGACCTTCTTCAAATGTACATTTGCTTTCAAATATTCAAATATTTCATAATTTATTCTAACAAAGAGAAAAAAATCAAAAAGAAAATATTCTTCAAAGTTTATTTCTAAATTAACCCCCTCTCTCTCACTCTTTTATCATGCCCAATGAAATATGATTTTGAATCACGTTTTCTCTCTATTTTCTATTCATCCTCAGATACGATATAAATGACCCACTCAATCCTGCGTGTGTTTGTTTACTTGTTGTGAAAACAAAATATTTTAAGCTGTTTAATGCCTCAATTAAAACCACTTCGTTCAATGACTGTCAATTGGAGAATAGAAAAAAAGTTATTAGTTTCTCTCCTCAAAGTTTGTTAGTCATGAAAATTTTCGTTGTTGTATTTCATAGCTTATATTCAGCTTGTTTACTCCGCTAGAAGAGCAGCATAATCCATTGATTTTGGGATTTTCCCCAAAACATGAAATCCTCACTCTCTAGGGGTCATATTTCAGCAAAAATAATGATGCAATAAATGGGTGTATAGTGCTCAAACAATTTGGCTGAAAATTTGGAAGCTCCGAGCACTCTGTTAGGACTTTTACCTTTGCTCTAACTTTATATCTTGATTTATCTCTTCTTTGCTTTATATAATTTGTTGTCCAAATAAACGCGTAAATAATTGCTATAGAATATCAGAAAATGTTGGATTGTTGCAAAAGGAGAGGATTTTTCTCAATATAGGTATACCTTCTGAAATTTCTTAGAGTCTATATAGAGAGTTAGAGAGATGTGGTTGAGGTTGTGTTTAGCAATAATAAAAACCATAAATTACCCGTCTGTGCCACGTGATTGTGCACAAGTATATATGAGACTTTACATAACTTGAGCATAAAAGATGGTTGCAAAAAGACGATGGTGATATTAGATAAGTTGTTTACATCTCTCAAGATATAGAATTACGAATTGGACGTCCTGCTTTGCCATTCAACAGGATCTTATTATGTATATCTATATGGCTACACGACAACAATTGACCAGAGTCATCTCCCTTTTTTCCAGCAGACAGATAACAACACAGGTCTGACTGAGAGACCACTCCTAAAAATTTCTCATTATGTACACCGACTTATTGTGGCTTGTGCACATGCAATAGACAGGCAATAATAGACATTGGGTGCCTTTGGCTCATAAGTATGAAAATAGGGTCATCGTACTTTTGACACTGTGCCGCACTTGTGTGTTGCCGCCAAGTGGAATTTGGTTGTTTGGAAATAATGTGAATTTATAATGTAGATAAATTGTGAAGGTCAGCTGGGTGTTGGAATTTCTCCTTCTCTATACTTTATAGAGCTATTTACCAATTTTGGCACGACAGGGGAGGAGGAGAGGTGCAAAATTGCAAGGAGTGAAAACTGGTGTGAATCAAACGACCCAGCAGTCGGTACTTGTGTCGAATGTTATACATTTCGTTGGCTTTGATTATAAACCCACCCGGTATGTTGGGTTATTGCTGTTTGATTGCGTGTTTTAACCGATTGGAATGGGATTTGCTTTGTGACGTCACTCAGTGGAAATTAATTAATTCAAACAATAAGGCACCAATCAACCGGTAAATTTGCATTTTGTCCATACATATATCAATTTAGTGAATGGGGTAAAGGGTGACGAGGGGAGGATAGTTGGTCCGGAATGGTGGCATTTTTGGGGTTGGTTGGGGAGTGTTGGACGATAACGGTGTGGATTGTGGTGAGAACGCGATATTGACTGTATGTATGTGTATATGTATTGTTTCATGAGAATGATAAACTATATATAAGTTGGGGGATGAGGGAGGGAATAGCTGGATGTTTCAGGATGAGAGAGTTTTGGGCTTGTTGGTTGTGTTCGATGGGCCGGTACTTTAAAGTTGAACAGAATGAGGTGTAACTGTGGGGAAGCATGCATGAGACTGCTGGGTCCCGGGTGCAGAGAGGGCTATTATTTTGTGTGGAGTGTTGCTGAATGTACTCATGCATATTTGGAAATTGTTATGATTTAAATTTTGCCAAATGGGCGCTGGGCGGTTGATGCAGTAAATTAAAATTTTAATTGATGCACCACAAATTTATGGGGGAAAATGTGTATTTGTTCAAATTGCTAGCATACACATGTATATGCCACTATATACCCTATACATTATCCAAAATCATGCATAGGGCGTACACCGTGTAATGTGTACATCATATACATGTAGAGAGAAAGAGAATATAGAGTGCCTTTTTGATGGAATAATTGTATTGCTGACTTTACCGAAAATTCATTTTGCTACCATTTAATGTGCCCTCAACTCATGCATCGCGTACACTTTTATGCAGAAAGTGTTCTTTTTTAAGTTTATTTTCCAATCATATATTTGAATGGTCCTATGCTTAACACCACTTAATTTGAGGGGAGCTCAAAAAAGTTTAAAGTCAATTCAGGTCCCGTCTACTAATAGATGTGTTGTTGAATAACTGAGACGGCAGAAATGAGAAAGATGACAGTTGTTCTCAGGAATGGTTTGGGGTCTGGAAAAAAAGTGCAAAGAATAGAAGAAGTAGTAAGGCTGAAAGTAACTGACATGACGTGTTGCTTGACAGGAAATGATGATTGAAATCGCCAGAGCGAAACACAACTTTCCAACGAAGCGACAATCTTGTGTAGTATCTAATGATAGAAGTGTCTCTGAGGGAGATATGTTTTACAATACGCTATATATTATGTATTTAGGCTTAATTATATACAAACAACATTCACATTTAAAGAAAATCCTTGTGCCTGCGGAGAACACCGGAGGTTAGCCACACAGCGAGATGGGGGCACGAAAATGTCTGAAAGGTGGTCTGTCGTTGGGAACAAGTGGAAGGGAAGAGAGACTTTGTGTGGGATTCAGGACCCCGGAGTATATTGCACGTGTCGACACTTTACAAGATGAATGGATGAATGGTGTGAGAAATGATGAACGCGAAAGTCTCTACCCTTGAGAGCCTGTGCGTATGTGTGGAATGTGTTGAATGGATTTTGGGAGGAAAAGTTGATGCAGTCATATGGACCGCCGGCAAAATCTGAAAGCAGTCAAACTTTTGATGTAAATATGTATGTTATGTACCTACCTCTAGTAGGGCTTAGCAAATTAAAGGGCAAGGGTGATTTTAGGATATTTTGTCGGCTTGCTTGTCTGCATGATGACACCGCAACTTTCATATTCATCATCCCGGCAAAACAGTTTCCAACTATATCAAACTCCATTTCGCCGCCCATGTGGTGTGGGGCCTTGCAGAACGTTGTCACTGTGGATTCACGTTTTTGGCGAATACGACGTAAAGTTGAGGCATTTGGGATACGCTGATATACCGAAGCGTTTGTTTCTGTCAACTGGAAAATCAGGAGAAATGAAGCCGATGAGTGCTGGAACATGTGACAGGGTGTTCGAGACATGCTGAATGGAGCTCATAAAGTGCACTATTCACATTCCACTATCGATGCACGAGAGATGCACACATGCAGTCCCTCACCTCTCTCTTTCCACCAACCCCTTTTCGGGGTAAACCTCAATATATGTGACTGGGAGAGCCAAAAACCCTGTGGGGGGCAATTGGAGCCTCTGGAAATCCAATATGTAGAATATATGCATCGTGTGTGCCGGGTATAGGGATAGGGGTTGGTCGGGGGTGAGATGGATGACTGTGGGTGTGTGTTATAAATTGGAAGAGCACCGCCGCAAAATGTCGGAAGCGGAGGAGGATATGTAGTGCTGGAAAGTGGAGGAAAATGTGTATGGTGGTGTATGCCTTGGTGTTCCTGGAAATCCTCGCAGCCGCCACCAACCCCCCTAAAGCATTGCGATGATAGTGAAAGTTTTGTTGAAATCCAAAACGCGATTTGTGCACACACACACATCCTTGCACGTGTACACGGATGAGTGACGAGAGAATGAGAGATGCTGTGGCAGTTGAGAGAAGAAGAGGCTTTTTGTACAGAATGTGGGTGGGGTGGGTGGTTGGGTGGAGGAGTATGTTTTAAAGGCTGTTGACGCTGAACTTCTGGCTCTGTCGAGAAGGGGATATATGGGTGCTATTTGGAGAGAATGTGGAGATGAGAGAGCACTATTATAGGGGGATGATGTCGGCACAAAATTGGGTGAAAGGAGATTTCGCTTTCCTTGCTGAAAACGACGAACAAAACACAAATGGTGTGTACATTTAATGGTACAATGGATTCTCAGAGCATTGAGTGCGTTTATTGTGTCGTCAGATGACGCAACAGGGAAAATTTGTCAACAGCAGCGTGGAGCGATATACCTAAGGTCAAATGGTATCCCAGACGAAATTTCAGCTGCACTTTAAAATCGAGTCAAGTTTAGAGATGGTCTGCATGCATGCGTCCTTGTCCCCGGTTCCAATATGACTGAACTCTATAAGCAATAATAATGTTGTCAACTGATAAAGAGTCCAAGACATCGGGGAAACCACCATAACCCATTATCGTTTCTTTTCACAAAAGATCTCTGAATAGAGAGAGAGAGAGGGGGAAGGGTTTATGGTCTGAACTTCCATTTATTTACGTTTTTGCCGTATTCACTTGTAGTTTCACTTTACGATAGGACAGGGCCATAGACATATAGAAGTGAGAGGCAGAAAAAAGCGCGTGGAGAAAACGACCCTCAAGGTCGTTTCGTGTCTATCTTTCTAGTTAAATAATAGCAGCATAATAATAATACGGTAATTGATAAAAGGAGTTTGTGTTGATATTGTGCTTAGTGTTATGAATGTGTGGTGGTACGGGTGAGCTAATTCAAGTTATCGGCATTCAAATCGTTATTATTTATATGCGGTGAAAGAAGAATGGAGAGGGAGAATGAGATACTGACCTGCCTGAAATAATTTTCTCAGTGTCGACATTGTCGATGAAGAGTAGTAGGAAGTATATTTTTCAGAAGAAGAAGGAAAAAAAAGAAAAAAAAAACAGCGGTGGTGGCCTTTTAATTGAGTGCTCGAAAAACCATGTGGCGTCTATAGTATAAGATCCAAATATAATATATAGCGTAGTATAATGAAGTTGTGTAAATATAATATATGTATATAAACAAGAGGAAAAAGATATATTCCCATACCCATCATCACGTCATCATTAAGTGAGGCCAGTTCATGAATTGAGACAGACTCACTGGGGCCATTTGATGACGATGGCGCGAAGGCAGAAAAAAAATCATTCATTATCTTATCTTCGTCTTTTCATCACTCTTCTCTCTTTATTAATTTTTATTTTGGCTGGTGTATATTGACGACACAGAAGGAGAGAGGTTATCGATCTCTTCCATTAACTTGGTGCTACTGCTCTATTGCTCCCCAAAAACACTTCCTTTACCTGCCACCTGCTTTATAATCCCTATTGCTCTGTTTTATTCCCTCTTTCTTCCATGAGAAGATTTTTATGCATAAGCCATTTGTTATGTATTCTGGAATCTCATTGATTTTGAGGAGAAGGAATGTCTCAATTAATTTTCTTTATCTTGCTCTTCATGGTTGGCAAAAGAAATTTATTTAATAGAGAGCTATATCTTTTCTAACTCCTTTCGAGATAAATCCCCCAAGTCCACTTTAATCAGTTGACTTGGTAATTCCAGAATAAATAACATGTTGGTAATCAGTTTGTGAAAGGCAAAACTATCCCATCTAATTTGTCATTTAATCTGTTTCTTTGCAGGATTCAACGGGTCAGAATAGCAATGATAGTTCCAGTGGGGTTGGTGCGGCTGTCATTGCCACTCCAGGAACGCCAAATTCTCAAGCGATGAGACCAACACCATCTCCAACAGGATCATCAGGATCGCGATCTATGTCGCCAGCTGTTGGTAAGTTTGATTTTCAAAGAGAGATCATTATCAAAAAAAAAAAAACAGCCAACGACAGTCATAAATTTCAATCACAACGAAAACAATTCAATGGATGAATTCCTTTCTGCGTTCCCTCGCGGGTTTTTTATTTGCACCTTTCTGTGTGGAATTTAAAGTATTCTATTCACTCTGTGATACCTTTATATCCCCTTTAGTCTCTTGACTGTTATGGGAAATACTTTTTTTTTACAACCGTGTGTTGTCCAATTGTCTATGTGTATTCTGTGGCATTTCTCAAAACTTCTTCAGACCATCTTTCTACCCTGACTTCCCTCTCTCTGTCCTGGTGAATCTCCTCTGTTTGGTGTTTTTTTTTGGTCTCGGCTGCTGTAAACTTTGCTTAATGCTCATATACAGCCGTTACACTTCCTCTCCTCATTCATTCATTATATCCTCATTCATTCATGCATATCGCTGAATGTGTGCCTTTTTCACGGTGCGGCCCCCAATTTTGAAAGGATGAGGGATGGGTGTTTTGCGAGAAATGAGACATATACCGCAAATCCCATATACAAACATATATTCACGCGAAATTGGGTGATTGCGAAGCTAACAGAGAGAGAGAGAGGAAAAAAGTATGTGAGTGGATGTTGCACAAAAAAGTCCGAAAGTGTTCAAAATGCACAACACGTTGGGTAGGAAAAAAATCGGTGCATCCAGAGAGTCAGTGATGGAGGAATCAATTTCACTTTCACTGCTTTCTTCTCGGTGTTGGTTGAATGAATTTTATTGGATTGTGGTGCAATTTTCCCGTCAAGTTGATGGCACAAATTGCGTCCTTTCACTCTCCCTCCAGCTATGTCCATACATACTGAGGGCTTTAAGGCCAGAATCCAGATGAAGTGAAATGTTAGTAGAGGGTTGGCAGAAATTTGGGATTTCCCTGTGGTACAGCAATTCAGCATTAAGGATAACCGAATATGGATTTTCTTGAATATGTGTGTGGTTTTGGCTAAGTAATCGGTCAAGGGAGACTTCTACTCAATTTGATGTACATTTGCTAGAAGTAGGTATAATCTAAATCCATTCTATGCGTTTGCTGGTGTGAAGGAAGATTTAGGTGTATTTCGGATATAGAGGAGGAAGTAATAGAATTTGGTCGCGTTTGGCTGAAGGGATAAATTTATGTATGATTTTCTCCATTCGACCCAGAGAACCAAAACGAGAAGTTGTTTCTACTACATAGAGAGACTTATCAATAGGGACGTATCTCCTATAAAATACACATAATAAATGGTCTTGACATGCAATGTATGACGTAATGTTTAGATAAAGTGAGAGAGAGTGAGAGTATTTGTCACTTGCCTTTTATCATGTATTTTCACAGAGTGTTGGAATATAATATGAGCATATGTTACAATTGATACAAGAATTGATCTCACAGAAAATACCCCCCAAAGACACTGACCTTCACTAATTTGACCCATTTATTTACATATAAAGTCACAAAATCATGATATTCAAACGTAAATTCACGTAACATTGCATAAGAGTAAATAAGAAAATCAAATAATTTTCAAATTTCACAGTCAATTAATGTTATACAGTGGATTACGTTGGCATTTCACTTGAATACATCTCTTTTGTCGGCTCCCTCATGTTCAACCATATATGTATGATATCGCGGAATTTCACATTAGAGTTGACTTATTTGTCAGAGAGGCAGAATTTGTTGTGCAAACTTGATAAAGTGATTTGTATAATACGTGAAAACTAAAGGAGACGTATTGGGTGTAAATGAGCAATTACGTTTGAATTTCCTTGAACCAGTCAATCAAGCCTACAGATGTAGCATTTTAATAAAAAAAAAAAGACTCTATATAAGTGATTGGATATATCATTTCTTTTTTGCATAGTACAGAAATAATTTATGTATTACCATTGAATCTATAAATATCCATTGATATAAATACAATGCGGTATGTTATAAACATAGGCACGAGCAGAGGAACAAATGTGTGACAAATAGCAGAGAAAATACACGAAAAAAAGGAATTAAAATTAAATGAGAACAAATTACGTGAAGTCGAAGAGTAAAAATATGCATGGAATTTCGCTGAAGAATTTCATTCATGATTCCCATTATCATAATTATCAATGAAGTTGAGGCAAAAGTGGATATAAGTATATACTTGTGTATAAATGTACATCACGACGACGTCATCTACATTAATGGGGTATATATCTATATATAATGTGATGTATAATAAAATATACACGTAACACGACTTTATTTATAGCTTTTTCACAATATACCACACATTATAATCGTCGCAACAGTAAATTGATTCAGTATAGAATGTATTGTATGGTATATACATAAGATATCTGCTGCACAAGAAGGAATTGGCATGTGGTTGAATTGCAACTGGAATTGTATGGTGTTATTATTTATAATGCAAAAGTGACATTTTCTCTTCATTTCATGCAAAGACATTCTGGTCAATGTAGGAAAATCCTGAATACGGAGAATAAATTGAATATATATATATATATTGTACCATTCATTCTCTACCTTGCAATTCTTGCTTGTTTCTGCTACATTGAAAATTCCACTATAATTTCCTTATTTAACTGTAATAAGAAATCCTATTATATATAGAGCTGTATGCAGTGGGTAATTCAGTGGAAGGCTAATTTAAGTCCGAGAACATTCTAATGGAATTTCTTAAAATCCTTCTCACAATTTCTCTTTATCCAAAAATCTGATGAAGAAAATCAAATTGAATGAGATGGAGAAAATTTTCCACCATAGTTTCTTTCACACTCAATGTCCGTGATTGCTTTTTTTCAATCAACAATCATCATCAATTTAAATGAGAGAATTGCAAACTATAAAACTATACAAGTATGGATCATCAACCTCATGCTAATATGCAATTTCTGCTGGATAATTTCCACTGTGTGTGTATGAGTTTCCAAACAGTGTGTATATGGCAATAAAATTGCTTAAAACGAACGCACGTGTATCAAATTATTATTGTCGGCAAAGTGAGTGAAGTAGAAGCATTCTTCACAATAATAATATGGCATTTAATTAAAAATGAGGTCGTTCGTCTGGCAATGGTGGTTAATGGAACGCGTGCGCTACGAAATTGCACATTTTACATCTCACTCTCTGAACAATTTCTTCTTCCTCCCTATTTTTCGCCCCAAAAATGGTTGTCATTTAATTTGCTCCATATAAATTTCGACATCAAATAAGGGCTGTCTATGGCGAAAAAAAATTTTGTAATTTAATGCTAACCTAATGACTCATAAATTTACTGTAAAGTATTTTAAAAAGAGCAAAAGTGCTTTTTTATGCTGTAATCAAATTTTTTTTTCTAACATTTGGTGTTTGGAATTTGTAGGTCAGCAAAACGTTCAGATGCCACCACGTCCCTCTAGTAGTCATTCTCAGGTTCCAAATCAAGCACCTCAGAGTACGCAAAATAGCAATTCGCAGCAGCATCAGCAGCAATCACAGCCACCACCGCTGGATCCGGCAACATCACCGGTACGTCCACCAACGGCACCTGGAACGAATCCGCAGCAGCAACAGTCGCCAGCAATGGCGGCCGCTCAGGGCAGCTACCAAACACCGCCACCGCCACCACCTCATATGCACGGTGGCTATAAAATGGGACCCAGTCCTGGACCTGGACCAGGCCCTGGACCCCAAAACATGTCTCCATATCCGCCACAATCTCAACAGTATTCTCCAGGTTGGCTCACTTGCAATTCTTTTTTCATGTTATTCATTGCTAAAATGATTGATTTTTGTTTGTAGGAAATTATTCACCTCGTCCTCAGTATCCTGGTAGTTATGGTCCAGGACCGGGAGGACAGCCACCACCATCGAATAGTATGCCACCGGGTCCGGGCCAATATCCGGGCAGACCGATGCCCAATCACGTTGGTCCGCACTCACAGTTCCCGCCTTATCAGCAGAATTGGGGTCCACCGGCTCCACAGCCTGGTGGCGGGATGATGGGCAATCATGTGCAACAACAGCAGCCGCAGCAGCAACAGCCGGGTGGAAAGAATGCGCCGCCACCGCCTCCTGGACCGCCAACGGGAGGCTCACCGCGACCGCTCAACTACTTGAAGCAACATCTGCAGCACAAGGGTGGCTATGTGGGTGCTCAGAGCCCTACACCGCCACAGGGCTATGGGAATGGTCCGGGCATGCATCCACCCATGGGTCCGCCACATCACATGGGGCCACCGATGGGTCCCACGGGAAGCATGGGTCCACCATCGTCAGCGCCACAGAATCCACCATCTGGGACGCCGACAGTCACCTCTGGGGCGCCGGGTGGTCCAAATAGTCATCCGGACGGCAGTGTAACGCCCGAAGGACCTCAGGACAATGGTATTAGTTCATCGGGACCGGGTGCATCGCATCCGGTGACATCACTGGTGACAACAGGTCCCGACGGGGCGCCACTGGATGAGGCCAGTCAACAGAGTACGCTTTCCAATGCCTCAGCAGGTGAGAATTGATTTCGCTGTCTCATTCATTGCATTAAGATGTTGCAGTTGAGAATAAGTTTTATTGTATTGTTGTTTTTGGCATTATTGCAGCATCTGCTGATGATCCTCAATGTTCCACACCGAAATCTCGTAAAGGTGACCAATACAATCAAAGTCACTTGGCGCCACCGAGTGCATCTCCCGGTGCTCATCAGCAGCACGAAGACTTTGAGATGGGATCTCCAACGTGGTCAAGAACACCAGCAAGTCCGGTTAGTATTTTCTTTCTCTTTTTTTCTCTTTCTTTCATGATGAAAACTTTACAATCCTATTCAATCTCTCTCTCGAGTGTTTCTCATCTTTTCTCTCAATCTCCAGTTGCAATGTAATTGCAGCGATATTATATACACATAATATGACAATGAACTATTTTATTTTTTGATATTTTTTTTCTGTAAAAATTATTACAGTGCCGGTAAAAAAGAAATAGTTTTGCATTCCTATTTTTTCTGTTAATTTTTACAACTCTTGACGACTATTATTACATTATTTTATGAACATGTGTTATGAAATAAATTGCAGGTTTTTAACAGCCACGTTCCACAGGAAACCTACCGATCAACAAAGGTGGTTATTTACTGAATTTTGTCAATATATTTCACACATTTATTATTAACTTATTAGTTTCTTTTTCTGTATTTTTTCACAACTAAAAAAAAATAATTCTAACTCACCTTCTCTAATTGTCTTTATTAGTTCTATATTTATGGTGAAAGGGATGAAAAGCAAAATTAATTTATGGCTTTTTGAGACTTTCACGAAATTAACAAAAAAATACATTTCGGTTCGTGGCTTCTCTAACATGATGATGAAAAAAAGAACAATTAAAATTTAAAATTTTGATACTTTCATCTAATAAATTTGGAGGAAAAAAATCTAATTGGTGAAATATTACAAAATTCATTAACACACATAATTGGCAAATTGTTTGTCCATGAGCAGCGCATTTAAGAACTAAAAAAATCATTTATATTTTCAACACTCTCTTTAAGGAAATTGGCTCTCTAATATTAAACAATAAAAATGCATGTCGCTTCAATGCAATTTTACATCACTATTGTTTTATTTATTCTTTGTTATTATTTCCTGGCTAATTTTGGTTTCTCTCTACTCATTTCTCATGAAGAAATCGGACAGCTTATGTAAGCTCTACGATATGGATGATAATCCAGATCGACGTGTGTGGCTAGATAAACTTCTAAGCTTTATGGAGGATCGTCGATCACCAATAACCGCGTGCCCAACGATCTCGAAGCAGCCTCTGGATCTGTATAGGTTATATATGTTGGTTAAGGAACGGGGCGGATTCGTCGAGGTATGCAAGGTGCCGTAGTAGTTCCATTAGTAAAATACTAAATCAAACTTTGTTCAACTCATTTCTCTATGCTTTTTAGGTGATTGCACACTCTCTCTCTTTAGTGATCCACTGATAAATAATACAGTAGCTTCTCATTTGAATAAAATTAATAATATATTTGATCGTTTTGTACTAATGATAATCTCTCTCTCTCGTACAATTTTTGGGCAGAGAGAGAAAGAGATTTATTACCAATCGATAACACAAATAACACATTAATTGCCTCAAATTCAGATTATTAGTAATGTATCGCTGTGTTTCAAAATAATACCAACTCGCATTTTTTTCTGCGCCACTAATATTTCACATGAATTTTCACTAATATTGTTTATTATCACAGAAAATCTCTCTGTCACGTAACACACTGTTTTTATTTAAAGAGTAAAATCAATGTATTAACACAAAAGTAGGTACATTATAATGAGAGTTATGTTGGTTTTTTTTGTGTATGAGGGAGATGGTGATAAAAAAAGAGTTGCCAACCAACACTGTATATTTGTTGTCGATTGCAATTATTTTGTACAAAAATAACACACATATAACAACCACTAGACGAGCAACTCAACCGTGGTAATCTGTTGGAAAATTGATTTTAATCAAAAAGAATATATATAACAAAATGGTTTATCTTGTATGTAGAGGTATTTTGTGAAAATTTATGTGCAAATTTGCCAATAACACAGTTGGTAGAATGGGCGGTGTTTTTCACTGACAATTTTCCTGTTTTTCATTTTTGGGGCGCAAAAAAATATAAAATGTAATTTTTGATCGGTCACCCCTGTTATTCAATTGATGGGCGTGGGCTGGAGAATTTTATTTATTATTTTAAACTTGTACAACGTTAATTTATTTAACAAAATGCCCTCAAATTAAAATATGATATTGAAAATTGATGATTGTATGTGTCATGAAGCATCACATTTTAATTGGATTTTCTCTCATTTTCCTCCATCAATCGATGCATTTTTGGCAAAAATGGGGCGGTCCATGCACAGGTTACCAAGAGCAAAACATGGAAGGATATTGCCGGAATGTTGGGAATTGGTGCGAGCAGTAGTGCAGCTTACACACTGAGGAAGCACTACACGAAGAATTTGCTGACATTTGAGTGCCACTTTGATCGAGGTGGAATTGATCCGTTGCCAATCATTCAACAAGTGGAGGCGGGCTCCAAGAAGAAGAATGCAAAAAACACATCAGTTCCTTCACCAGGTATGTTTTGTTTTTGTTATTTTCAATTTGATGGTTCATATTTTTTTTACAATTTGATTTGTTTGTTGCAGTTTCAGTGGCTGGATCGTCAAATTCACAAGACTCCTTCCCACCACCTGGCTCGAGTGGAGCATCAATGGATGGCTACGGTGGCTACCCGAGTGGTTATCCTCAGGGATCAACACCAGACTACAATACACCGCCAATGCAGAGGCCACCATCGCAAAATAATGCACAAACACCTCATCCAGGTAATTTTCCTCACACCTGTCTATTCCTTCTCACCCTTGTAATTAACAAAACGAGTGTTTAATACAACCTCTCGAGGCGTTTGATATTGGATGAAAATGCAAAAAAAAAATCACATTGTACATAGAAACAAAAAAGAGTGTCTAAAAACAAGAGGAAGGAGATCATCATTAACATTGTATACAAAATTTACCCCAAAAAAAAAACGCATATTCCACCATTACACTGTTAAATGAATCGCAAAGCCCATATTCGGGTGAATCATTTGATGCTGCTGGGAGATCAATAACTGTGATGAATGTGAGAAAAATGAATGTTGAGAAGAGAATTGAGCCACGTTTCTTTGGTTTCTCATTTTATATTACAATTGTGGCTTCTTTTCTTCTTTATATATATGGACAAATCCTTTTACTGCTTCGTTTAGACTTCTTTTTTCACATGTTTTTTGTTTTTAAGTTTTTTTGTTGCAATCATATTCAACCACTTTGTGTGACCATGAAAATTCCGAATAGATAAAAAAAAAGTACACAGAATCTCCGCGTGAAGAGAATGATTCACAAAATATTTGAGCTTTTCTGGGGAGGAGGAGGAAACACGGGAAAATGAGTGAAAAATCGCGGTCATTGTAAAAATAAAAAAAAAGAGATAAAAAAGTTTTAATCACACCAAATTGATTCACAAAAAAAACTCTTTACTAATAACCTGCTTGTGTGACTTGTGTTGATCAATTAATAGGTAATGCACCTCCGGCTAGCGGTGATAATATAAGTGTGAGCAACCCTTTCGACGATCCAGTGGGGCCCTCGCGTGCCCCATATCAACAGGGTGCTCCATATCCCCCTGTTTCGCGGCCTCAAGGTACAACAATTCAAATAATTCACACTGACAATGCTATTCATCTCATTTTTGAATCCTCATTTTGTCATCCTTTTTTGTGTCCTTCACGCCTCATTTTCCACTCTCTCTCTGTATTATTTTCCCAAAAAAAAAAGATTGTTTTGTTTTTGTGTATACATTTTATTTGCTACTTAATCTTGAGTTTGTTGTGCACAACTAACATGATAATAACCTTTATGAAAGAAAAGAATATGGTGTTGTGTTTTGAGTGTAAAATGGGCGAAAGAGGGAAAAAATAACAATAACTTGCATGATTTATTAATGTTGTAACATAAAACATCCTAAATAATAATATCCGTTTTGCTGTAATTTTTAAGATGTGTTTCGACTGATATCAAAATTTGAAAGTGTGTGGACCTTTTCACAATATATTTTGTATAAAATTTCTGTAATTAATTCCATTCGCAGGTGCTCCTTATCAGGGTGGTCAACCTGGTTACTCTCAGTATGGTGGACCGGAACAGTATGGACCACCAGGACCGCCGGGGCAGTATCCGCCGCCGGCTCAAGGGCAATTTCCACCACCCAATAGGACAATGTATGGTCCACCGTATGGTCCTGAAGGCGATGCGTAAGTGACAATTACAATTATTCTATCACAACTGTTTCACTCTGATTTATAGAGCTCCATTATCATCTGTTCATTCGATGAACTTTGCAAAATCCCTATACTTATATAGAAAACACAACAGATAAAATCATGTTCATTATTTTCATTATTTCAACAATAAAGTGTTCATAAATTTAAAACTAACGTCACTGAGAAGAGAGTTTATAGTGAAAAAAAAAATAATAATAATTTTTTCTCAGTTAATTGACAATAATTTTTAATTATTGCATAATTAATTCTTACGTAACTCGTTGAATATTTATACATTTAATTGAAATGGCACATATTTTATACATTTTATTTACCTATACTTGTATATGATGAAATATTTAGCAGAGTATAAAACGTTTTTCATGCTGCTGTATTTGCAGGAGTGCTCCGCCCACATCAAACGCACCTCCAACATCGGCTGATCCGTACAGAGGATATGGTGGTGCTCCGTCTCCATATCCACCACCGCCGCGTCCGTACACGCAACAACCTCCTGTGAGTGCATCTCAAACACTGGCACCCACGGGAGGACCTCCTCAGCCTGGAACACCTGGAGCTCCGGGTCCTTATCCGCCACCGCCGCAGCAAGACTACTACCGACAACCGGATCAGGTAGGGACGACTTTCAAATTGACTTGCGAATAAAGTTTGAAAATGTGTGAATGGATGGAATTTGTGCGGATTTTCCAGGAGAGAAAGCAACAAGAGGGGTATTTGACTGATAAATTTAAATGGAATTACATTTTCAAATGAATAAGAAGATATTTTGTAACAAGCTGCGTGTTTTCATAAAAACAAGCACGTGTCTAGAGTGTTCGAGTAATAAACATTTTATTGTAGGTTCAAATCCCAGTAATCACCCTTTTTCTGATTTTTCTTTTTCATTAAAGTTTTTACTTCACGAGAAAATTTAAGTCTGGAACAGCTGATTAAATTTTATTATCTTACCTAGATTTTGACGTGAATGAACTGAGAATTACACGAGAGAGTTATAAAGTGATAATAATAGACACCCAAAAATTATATTGTAAAAAAAGAAAAGTAACAATTATTGGGATTTGAACCTGCAACTTGAATATAACGACATTTTCGATTTTCTCTTATTCGCCCTAATTAATAGCTTAGATTCTACATACCAGCCAAATGCCCCTTGAAACAGCATAGAGAAAAAGTGATTGATGCCTTTTTCAAAATTGTATGAGGTTGTTTGACAAATTTTGTTGTTATTTAATGTAGATGTCACAAAATCCGAACAACTCTATTAATATGAGTTCCCAACTAGCGCGACAGCTTGTAGCCCCAATGTCTCCCGCTAAATCGTCCCTCTATCATCAGAACGTATGTGTAAATATGTAGTTCTAAATGATATTCTATCCTTATAATCTCTCTCGCTTCTCTTCTTCTTCTTCTCCTTTTAACACTTTTGACATAGGGAATCTTTTATCCATAACAAGTCGCCTTTTTTGAAGAATAAAAGCCAATATACATATTATATTCGATAAAAAAATTACAAGGGGTGGTTTACTTTTAATTGCATGGGTGTGAAAGTGGTTCTAAATGGTGGTATGGTTTGAATTATTCTGATGTCTTGCTCTTTAAAAGGTGTCTAATTGATGTTTCTATTGTATTTCTCTAAGGCTCCTCAGCCCAGGAGGCATCCAGACTTTGAGAAACAGCCCCAGCCTTATTCACCCTATCCACAAAGACCACCAATGTATGGTAAGTGTATCAATTTTCAAGATAGCAAATAAGAGGAGAAATAAATGTTTTAATGGACAAAACACATAATAATCGATCCTATTTTAGGTGGTTGGCAAAACAGCACTGGACAGTATCGAGGACAATATCCGCCACAGCCCGCTCCACAGCAATGGAGTAGTGGTCAAAGACCTCCGGGTCCACCCACTGGACCGGGTCAAGGACCACCGGGTCAGGCGTGGGATCGATATCCGCCACAGGGACAACAGCCACCTTATCCAGGCAGTCAACAGGTGAGCCTAAAATCATTTTTTTTTGTAATTAAATATTGTAATTTCTATTTATCATTCTAAATTTGACTTTTCCTTATGCTATAGGGTCAACCTCATTGGCCGGGAATGGGACCTGGTCAGCCGAATGTGGGCCCCAATGCCCAGCTGCGACCTCCACAGCAGCGAGGGAAGCCCATTAGTATGCCACCGCCTCAGGGTGCCAAACCAGTTCCGGGTCAATTTCCTCAGACGGGGGCTCCGCCAAAACGCGACATTGTCTTCCCGCTGGACAGCGTGGAGGCCACCACGCCGATTCTGTATCGACGAAAGAGGATCTGCAAGCAGGATGTCGGCCAAGTGGATCCTTGGCGGATATTCATGTCACTGAGATCGGGCTTGTTGGGTGAAAGCACTTGGGCGCTCGATGTGATCAATATTCTCCTCTTTGATGACACATCCGTGCAGTACTTTGGTCTGGCTCACCTGCCTGGTCTGCTGAATCTCCTGCTGGATCACTTCCAAAAGAGTCTGGCGGATATGTTTGATCCCGACACGATGGAGGATCGTGATGGATATGAATGGGTGTCATCGGCACAGGTGAAGATGAATGGGGAGTGCGGTGATGAGGTGGCTGGGAAGGAGACAAAGGATCGAGGATCAATTGATTTGGGTGGTGTTTGTGAAGCACCAAATGCTGAAGATCGTGTCCTTGTACTGTCATCCACCACGAATTACACCATGAACTCGAGAAAGGGCATCCCAGTGAAGATAAATCAGTCGGAGGATGATATTTTTGTGTTGGACATGAAGAGATCGTGGGATCTGGATGCAGACAAGAAGGGACAAATGCACTCAACAGTGGGCGGTGATCCGTGGAGTTTTGGTCAGAGTGAACCCCATCCGCATGGTTACATTATGAACTGCTTCCGGGCTGAAATAGTCAACATTCCATTTGCGCGATACTTGAAAGGGAAGGAGATGAGCTCGTCGACGGACAAGCAGCACAGGAAGCACTACAATTCATCATTAATAGGTGCGAGTAGGAATTGTGGTGGGAGTAGTGTTAGTAAAAGAAATAGTAATAGTGGTCCTAGTCGAACGAAAAGATTCAAGGAGGAAGCACCAGAGGAGCCTGTTGTGGCGGGAAAGAGTGCTACGGTGAAGAGGGAGCCCATGGATAGTGATTGTCGCCCGGTGGATATGGAATTGGAGCCACGGATACCAAATGGTCCGGAATCTGTGACAGAGGATGGCAAGGTGTCCAGCGATGAGACGAGTAGTAGTGATAAAAAGGCTGATATTGTGAAGAAGGAGAGTGAAGAGAGTGCAGTGGGTGAAGAGAAGACTGACCAGCAGTTTGAGTTGAAACAAACTGTTCGGGATCCGGCGTCGACGCTCAAGAGACGTCGCATGAGTGACTATGAGGATGAGTGCTATACGAGAGATGAGGCGAGTCTGTATCTCGTGGCGGAGAGTCAAGACTCATTGGCGCGTCGATGTGTTGGCATATCGAATATATTGAGGAATCTCACCTTTGTGCCGGGCAATGAGATTGAATTTGCCAAGTCACCCACCTTCCTCGCTATCTTGGGGAAGTTGCTCCTGCTCAATCATGAACATCCCATTAGGACGCAGAAGACACGCAATTACGATCGCGAGGAGGATGCTGACTTTGCAGATTCGTGCAGTAGTCTGGCTGGTGAGACGGAATGGTGGTGGGATTATTTGGTGCAAATCCGTGAGAATATGCTCGTGGCGGCGGCCAATATATCCGGTCATATGGAATTATCGCGATACGATGAGATGATTACGCGACCTGTGCTGGATGGACTCCTGCATTGGGCTATCTGTCCCTCGGCTCATGGTCAAGATCCCTTTCCCACGTGTGGACCGCACTCATCGTTGTCACCACAGCGTCTGGCCCTCGAGGCGTTGTGCAAGCTGTGCGTGACGGATGCCAATGTGGATCTGGTGATAGCAACGCCACCCTTCTCGCGTCTTGAGAAACTCTGTGCCGTGCTGACGCGTCATCTGTGTCGCAATGAGGATCAGGTGTTGAGGGAGTTCTCAGTGAATTTGCTTCACTATCTGGCAGCGGCGGACAGCTCAATGGCGAGAACAGTGGCCATGCAGAGTCCGTGCATCTCGTACCTGGTGGCGTTCATTGAGCAGGCGGAACAGACAGCCCTGGGGGTGGCCAATCAGCATGGGATTAGCTTCCTGCGGGAGAATCCGGACTCAATGGGCACGAGTTTGGATATGTTGAGACGAGCTGCTGGCACCCTGCTCCATCTTGCGCGTCATCCTGACAATAGGCCATTGTTTATGCAGCAGGAGCAGCGATTACTCGGTCTCGTGATGAGTCACATACTGGATCAGCAGGTGGCGCTCATCATCTCACGGGTGCTGTTTCAAGTGTCACGCGGACAGGGTCCAATCACCACGACCGGGAGTGAATTGAAGAGGAGCGAGGGGGTGCCAACGGTGGCTCAGGCGAGCATTCTCACAACCAGTGCGGCGTCCCAGCCGACAACAATAGTCGCTTCATCGTCATAGTGGAGCGACATGTGGACTGATGGGGCGACACTGCAGCCACTGAGGGTGTCGTCGAGGCGCAAATGAAACGACAATTGTGTTTTATAAAAAAAAAGAAGAAAATTCGAGAACACTCTAGAGCAAAGTTAGAATTGATAAGTAAAAGACATATAAATGAACATTGATAAAGCCAGAAGGAAAGGCACAAGATCTGACTCAATAAAATCATTCACTAATTTATATGAATTGAAAAAAGGATGAAATGAAAAAACCTACTGCTATAACTATAATTGACTGTGTATACCTTTAATTATATACATTTAGTATATACACTCTAAAAGAAATCAATAGTAATTTAGACTGTGGGATAAAAAATAGGATATTGAATGCGCGCAGGAGAGATTTTCACGGGGAAAATAGAGAAAAAAAGGAGATGACACAAAAACATCGTAGAATATCGCTTCATTATAGAGTGGAGCAAATAAAGAAAAAAAAACAAGAAACAGTGTGTTTGAAAAAACAAAATCGAATCTTAATAGAAAATAGTATACATTTAAGTAGGACATATAAATTAACAAATATAAAAATTGTATAGTTTGTATACTACTATATATATATAGATGAAAAAGGAAGATGAAAAGAAAAAAAAAGATGAGAAAAAATATTTAATTTCCAATTGTGTATTAATGAAGATATTGTATTAATAGTGAAGAAAATTAGTGAACAAAATGCGCTGACTTGAACTACAGGGGATTGATTTGGATATACTAAAAAAAAGAAAATGAGATGATGATGAAAAAAAGAAGTAGATTTATTGCATTGAAAATTGACGATGAACAAATTACTTTTTAAATTTTAAATGTGTCGATTGGAATGCGGTTTTTTTTAAATAGTCACAGAAAATAATAAAAAAATTATGGAAATGAAGACAAAAATAGAAAAATATAAATTTGTTGCCGCGCGCGAAGCAAAAAAAATGGCGAAAGCACCTAGAATGGAATGAGAATTGTCGTAAAAGATGGAATTTGATGAGAAAGAAAGAAAAACAAATCCGCATAATGATGGATGGAATCCTAGATGGGATAAACTTGCATAGAGAGAACTTAGGAGAATAGGAATTTCCTTTGTGTTGATCCTGTTTTCTTTTCTTTTAGCTGATATAAACAAAAAAACAAAAGAAAAAACAGATGATCAATGTCGAGCCAAGAGCAGGAGAGTAAATACAAATCTCAATTATATTCCGGTTGTATGTGATTTTAAAAACTATATAAAATATTTTATTCGTTTTTACAAACGTAGATAAATTGTAATGGATGGAGAGGGAGGAGGGGACGTAAAGAAATTTCAGTGAAAATAGGTTCTCTTTCTCTTTTTACTCTTTTATTTTTTGCGTAATATAAAATAAATGAAAAAAAAAATAAATGAAAAGTGATATTAAGAAGTGTATATAACTTAATAATTATTAATAGTTTGCATATAACTGAGACTTCGTAGAGGAACTGATAAAGTGAATGATTAGGCGTGACGCGATTTCTTTTCTATTTTTCGAAGGAAAGGTTTTTTTTTCAAACACAAGATTTAATGAAAAAACGGAGAGGGAAAGACGTGGCGGATTTCTCTCTCTGAAATTTACTCAAATGCTGATTGTTAGTAAAGAAAAAGATAAAAAATCACATTTTAGCGAATGAAAAATTAAAGGAAAAAAAGAATCGAAGGATGGGATTCCTGTCTGGGCTGTTGGGGGGATCGTGGCGGAATCTCCAGGGGCTCAGAGAGAATCTCCTGCATGGCAAAAGGACGGAAATGTAGATGAAAAGAAGAAAAAAACTTCATTATATACCAATTTATATATAAGTAAGAAAATAATTAAAAAAAGAAAAATCTTAGAAATATTGTGGGTGTGACAAGAGAAAAGCAGTGAAATGAAAAACTACTTAATTGAAAATGACTACGAAGAAGAAAAAGAAAACTTTTAAAATGCGCCAACACACACTTGAAATATATTATGAAGAATAAGATTCAATGGTGAATACTAAGTAATTATTATGTATAATCAATTTAAAGTGAAAAGGAAAAAAAAAAACAAGAAAAGTATGTATTTAAATATCACTTATTAAATTATTGAAGAAAAAGAGAGAGAAGAAAAGGGAAAATGGGAAAAAGAATGCGAGACATTTTCGATGAATGAGATGGAAGCGCAAAAAAGCCAATAAAATGTGTCACAAAAAAACTTGTATAAAAGAAGAAAACAAAAATTAATGGGATGGAATAGAAAAGTGTTTCAATATTTAAAAAGAAAAACAGTAATATTGATGAAAAATGAATGAGTAATATATTGGAATTAATCACTTTCTCGATGAGAGTTTAAAAAAAGAAAGAAAATAAACGCGCATTAAAAGTGAAAAGAGAAGTAATAATAAAAGTAAAGGCATAACATCCATCTCAGAATTGATTATATCAAAAAAAAATGAACACGAGACAGACGGCGGGGGCGGGACAGATGAGATAGAAGAAAGAAGAAAAAACCTCTATGTAAAAAATCAACGATTATTTAAAGTAATCAATTTAGTTATAAAGTTACAATGATAGGTTCTAGTGCTATTTGAGCGAGTAAATGAGGAAAAAAACGGGATGATAAATATGCTCTTATTGATAATTTTATTGTTTTTTTTTACTATTATTGATTTTACTATTAAAATATGTAGTTACTAATTTAATTAAAATGCTGAAAAGATGAAGAAGAAAAACAACAAAAAACGTGAATTTGAACAATGTGAGTGCGCGAGAGAGAGGCATGAAATATTTTTCTTTTGTACTGTACGAGTAATAGGTTTTTATTTGATCTTAAGAGAAAAGATTTTCAGTAATTCAGAGCGGAGAGAGGAGAAAAAAAATGATTCTTTTTCTTTCAATTGTCAACATGATATTTAGGAAATTGTGAAAATCGCGGTTCATCCCTTTTTGTGGCACCTCGAAAAAAGTCAGATAATGAATGTTCTTTAATTTTCTCAGGCCTCCATTTATTTCTTTTTCTAATTTTTTTCTTTTGAAATTGTAGAGTCAAAAAAAGTGACACAAAAAACTCCAAATTACCAACAATTTAGAGAGCACAGAAAATTTAAATGGGGAAAAAATTAAGGAATAAAAGAAAGGTTTAAAAAAAATACACACCGACTATGTGAAAGAATTAAACAATTTGATATGATAAAAAAAGAGAAAAAAGATGGAATCATAGAAATTAAAATGAAATTTAAAAGAACATTTTCATGTTTGGTATTATAATTGTGCAAATGCTTATTAATGTCTGAATACTGAAAAAGAAAACAAGTAAATTTTAGTGTACATAAGAAGTACTCAAAAAATAAAAGTGAGAAAAATTATACAAAGTCTTTTAATTGAAAATTTTATGCTTGGAAGAATTGATCTCAACTTACCTTCAAAATTGCGGTGAAACTGCAGAGTTGCAGGTAAGATTTGGAAATATCTTGGGGCTCCTCTCAAATCGTGGCAAAATTTCTACCAGAAATTAGACGAAATTCCCCCAGAATTTAGGCAAAATTTCTACCAGAAATTTAGACAAAATTCCCCCGGACTTTGGGCAAAATTTCTACCAGAAATTAAGACAAAATTTCTACCAGAAATTAGGCATAATTTCTACCAGAAATTAAGACAAACTTTCCCCAGTTCCCCCGGAATTTAGGCAAAATTTCTACCAGAAATTTATGCTAAATTTCTACCTGAAATTTAGGCAAAATTTCCACCTGAAATATAGACAAATTTACCCTATATTTTGGCAAATTTCCATTGGAATTTAGGCAAAAGAAACAAGCAGCAAATCCTATTTTCCGCCAATTTCTCTTTAGAGCTTCCGGAAGTCAATGAAAGACAATTTTTACATAAAAACTTTCCATTATATTGTTACTCACAAAATAAAAGATAGTTTGAGTCAATAACTAAAATATTACATGAGATACACCACATTTACTGATGTGTGCGTCCTGACCAAGTTGAATTTACACATAATTTTATGCAATTTAAATGCTGAAATTGTCTCAATTTTGATACCATATCAATTTTAAAGCGTCCTCATACAAATACACAATAGCACTACTTTAAAAGTTTTAGTAAAAATGTCTCCCCTTCATCAAATATCATCTACAATTAGTTATTGGTAGATTAAAATGTTTCTTTTTTTTGGTACTTAATATGAATTTAAAAATTACTTTTCTTTTTGGTAAAAACAGAAGTAACACTAAATAGTACTTATTTTGCGATGAAGTACAATCATATCAATTATTAATATATCTATTTGAATTGTTTTACTATTAGTGATTTATGTGTGCTCTCCTGACCGCTCTGGACGATGGGAAATAATCTTGCCCCTATTGCATGATGGATTACCAGAAGCCAGAGGATTTGCCACCCGGTGGATTCCTAACTCGGATGCAAGTGCGATGCTCAGTGTCCAATTCCTCTGCAAGAAGAGAGTTTTTGCGGTCAAACATCCAAAAATCTAATAACTTTTATATTTCCGTCTTCAACTCACCACTGATTGAGAACGTGGTTCCCTGAAGATTGCGCTGACCCTCCTGACGCGGAGCCCGTCCGGACGGTGTGCACGGCATGGAGTCACTTGGAAGATTACTCACGGGCGCTCCAGACAGCATAAAAGCATCCCGTGACAATTCCTGATCGTGACTGTGATCCGGAATCTCAATTTCCAGATTTTGCGTGATGTCCAGCTTTTTCACGCCATTACACGCGTCCTCCGTCTTTTTACCGGCCAGGGCGTCGTAGACAAACGGTGGATGAGTGGGTGTCTCCACGAAGGTGCCCTGGCCCTCGGCCACGCGCAAATTGCCCTCATCCACGCAAACCCTGCCGCGTACAATCACCACCTCGGCCACTCCGTGGCACGTCATGCCTTCAAAAATGTTGAAATCAACCGCCTGATGGTGCGTCTTGGCGGAAATGGTTCTGGTGGCCTGAGAGGGAAGAACAGACAGTTAGCTAAATGATTCTTGAGTCGATTTTGAGGGGGGTTTCCGAAGACCCGAAGTCTCTATCTACTACCGTTTGGCCTCTAAACAGACGGACACACGGACAAACGGCCAAATTTGGATTTTAATGTTTGAAATCTCACCTGTGGATTCCAGATGACAATATCAGCATCGGATCCCACTTCGATGCGGCCCTTCTTGGGGTACAAATTAAAGATCTTGGCCGCATTGGTGCTGGTAACGGCGACAAATCGCCTCGGATCGAGCAATCCCAGATGAACTCCCTTCTCCCACACCACAGACATCCTGTCCTCCACTCCATTGACGCCATTGGGAATCTTGGAGAAGTCACCCTTGCCCAATTCCTTCTGTTCCTTGTTGAACGTGCAGTTATCACTGCCGGTTGTCTGGAGATCATCCCTGAAAATCAATCCATTAGTTTCCTGTCCGCAGAAAAAAAAATCTCCCACTATATCTACAGGAAGTGTTAGAGGAAGTTAGTGAATTTCAATCAACCACCTTTTGTGTTTGTGGAAAGCCAATGCGAAATGGGAAATGGAATCACACTCTCATGCAAACTTACGATGCCAGGTGTCTCATGAGTTGACGCGGTGTTTCCGGATCTTGACGAATTGGGGGACTCGTGGCGTAGTAGAGGAGCGACTGTGGCTTCAAGCCATGCAAGGAGACACCCACTGAGCGTGCCAGAGTCTCAGCAAACACCGTGACACCTTGATGACGAGCTCTGCATATGGATTCTGCTGCCAATTTGCTGGACACGCGCGTCACATACAGCGCACTCTTGGCCTAGACGGAACATTGAGCATGAGGAGATGGTCTGTGAGTGATGTTAGTGTTATGCGACAGAAGCTGAGATAAATTGCATCCTGGACAATCACACAATATCCCACAGAAGCGCCGATGAGTTATTAATTTGGATTATTATATGGGATGAATGGAAGCTTTGTTAAATTGCGCGCCATATAGAACCTTCTCCCGAGACCGAAAAGTGCGGGAAGAAACTTACTGAGCCAGGAGTCGCATCATGAACTCTGGGGTGGTGGGATCAGGACGCAGGGGTGGACTCAACACATGGGCAGCGGCATGATGGAAGCAATGGTGATAGTAGTTGCATCCATCTGAGCCTAGAGCAGCGGCCAGAGTCTCACCGTAAATGCCCACATTGCCGTACCGAGCACGAGCTCGGGCCACCTCTTCTCCCGCCGTTTTGCTCATCACGTGCACCACGTAAAGGGGACACTTCGTCTGGGATTTGGATCATACATGGAGAGGGAGAGCACAGTGAGGAGGGCTTATAGTAATTCATTCTCACCACAAATTCCCCCAAATGCAAACAAATTGCATTTGCCAGCAGAGAGGGTCTAAATTGGGGCATTTTAATTGGGGGCACTCATGATGGCATTTCAGAGGAGATAAGTCAATGAGAGTGTCTACATTCTACCAGTTAAAACTATCATTAAAGTTTTAAGATCTCTAAGAAAAAATATATTACGTTGTAAGAAGTCAACCGGAATTTATGTCTATTTAGTTTGGATCATAAGATAGTGGAATTTTCCGCTAGAGGAAAGCTGGTGTTGGTGTTGGATATTCCAACATGAATTTTCATCTAATTTTTGCCTCATTCACAATGATGGAAAAATTCGTCAGAAAAATGAAAATTTCGGTGTGAAAATTTTTGAATTTTCTATTAAATAATTTAATCATTATATCTCTACTCGATGCTTTGAAACTCTTAGGTGAGTAAATGTATTTAAATGCCTAAATTTTGAAAAATATAAATTAGATTAGCTGAAAGCTTTCTGAAAATGATGTAAAGCTTTATAGAATTTTACGATCATTTAAGAAATGTGCAAAATTTGCAAAGCTTTCAAATAATTTTTAGAACTTTTGAAGTTCACGGTAAGCTTTTGAAAATCCTAGAGCTTAGAAACCTTTCTTAGAAAGCTTTTTAGAAAGCTTCCTCGAGTTTTGAAAACCTTTCTTAAAAATCTTTATAACCCTTTCTTAGAAAGCTTGAGAAACGTTTCTCAGAAAACTTTCTTTCGGAAATTTAACTTAGGCAGCTTTTTTAGAAAGCTTTCTTAGAAAGCTAACTTAGATAGATTTCTAAGAAAGCTTTCTAAATAAAGCTTTATAAAAAAAAAAAACATTCTTAGAAAGCTCTAGACTAGAAAGCTTTCTTAGAAAGGTTTCATTAAAAGCTTTAAAAAGCTTTTATATATAAAGTATAATTAATAGGATTAAAACTCTTCAAAGCTTTCGAATTGGAGTTTTGAGGATCTTTTTCTGACCATAATATCTCCCCCCTGACGTTATATTTTTTAGAAAATTCAAAGCGAAATCAAAACATCATTTGCTATCTAATAATCCCGGTCTCCACTATACAAGAGATTGCTATATGATAAGAATTATTATCTTATTTACAAAATAATTATAAATATAACAAAATCTGATAAGTATTTAAATTTTTCTGGAAAATTTTTCTGCCTTTGTGAATGAGCCATTATTTTGGAGAATTTTTGTAATTTTTCACGGAATTTGATTACGTGAGAAATCAGAAAAATGCCCTATATAAAACTTTCGCAACATTTTCAACCCAGATAGCACGTCCAATTGATAAGAATTGATGTGCTCAACTACGTAATCAAATTGAAAATCATATCAATCACTAATCTCGTCAATTTCAATGGCAAACAAGGTGATTGCCCATCGATTTTGCCATGAAATTTCAATGAGGCGAAAGGATTTACCTGATGGGCGATAACGCAGGCTCTGTAGGTGGCTTCGGCTTCCACCTCCTCCTGACGCGACAACTCATGACCCTCAGGCCCAGAGACGCCTGATCCCAGCAGCTTCTGCACATTCTTGGCAATGATGTCACCATTCTCCGCGTGAACCTGAGCCACAGCGCCCAATTCACGGCACACCTCGAAGACCTCGTAGAGCTCAGAGTCCGTGAGCTGATAGAGTCCCTTGTAGGCCATGAAGACCTTAAAGGAGTTCACACCGCGCTCTTCCACAAGGATTCGCATCTCCTCGGCAACAGAGGGTGACCACCACGTGACGCCCACGTGAAGTCCATAGTCGCAGCAGACCTTCGGATCGGCCCAGGAGCGCCAGCGATCGTAAGCCTCGAGCAGTGACTCACCCTTGTTGGGCAGCACAAAATCAAGGATAGTGGTGGTTCCACCGGCCACGGCGGCCTTCGTACCTTGATAGAAGTCATCAACAGCCACGGTTCCACCGAAGGGCAGCTGCATGTGCGTGTGGGGATCAATGCCGCCCGGGATCACCAGGCGACCCGCTGCATCGATAACCCGGCATCCACCAGGAACGACAATCTCTCCGCTCGGACCCACAAATCTGCGCACAAAAGTCACCTCATTATTGATTGCTTGACTCCCCTCACAATTAGATCAAATGCCACTCACTTTATCACTCCATCCTCCACATACACGTCCGCCGAGATGATTTGGTCATGATTCACAATTTGCCCTCGTTTGATGTACAAGCGATTCTGGGAGCTCTATGGAGGGCAGAGAGAATAATTAGTGGATTAGATCAGTGAGATACATATACTCAAATGGGATTCTTAATTTCTCCTGGGCTGAGATGGGCTGTTTTAGCTCATTTGAAGAGGGACAAAAATAAATTTTATTGATAAACCAATTTAAAAACTTTCCACTAAAGGGACATTAACCTTGGTGAAATCAATATTTCCCATTAGAATTTCATTTAGAATTCTTAGTTACGACGGGAGTTATTTGTAAACGTTTGAACTTGAAGACTTTAACATCACAAAGTATTGATTTTGCAATTAAATTTGAAAGACAGCGTGCTCGTGGTTTAGGTATGAAATGCACATGAAGAATTGCTTTTAGAATTCTAATATTCTATGAGTAAGATTGGCATTTCGATTAAATGAAGGCAATGAAGGCCTTCAAATAACTTTACTTAGAGAAAATGAGGCAATTTTATATTAGTTCTTAGTGATTTCAAAGTTGAACATTTTGGATTTAAAACATAAACTATGATCTGTAGATTTTATAGGCATATTTTAAGGAAATATCAAACCTTTGAAATTCCATATTATATGTCTTCATTACCGAATTAAAGCCCTATGAGTCTCCCTCAGTTCTCTTTACATGATTTTTATCTCACTTTAAATTTTCGTACAAATTCCTCTTCATGACTTTGCAAGAGTGTTAAATAAATTTAAAGAGTCCCATGACAAGCAAATAATGTGTTTTTCTTGCAGCATTTTTTTCTCAGCCAAAAAAGCCAATGCTAATTTGTAATTCAGTTTAGTTTATAGTTCTTGGAGGACAATACCCCCTTGGACTTTCAAGAGGATTATCGCAATTCACAGTGAGGCACTTTATTTACGAATACGCAGAATTATTGATTATTTCATTGCGTGTTTCTCAGCGATAAGATTCGATTTTCCCTTATGGCAGCATTTCAGTTTATGTGTTTTTTTGGCCATGTTTTGTCATATCAGCTAAAGAAATCTCACCAGAGAGAGAGAGCGAAAAAAAGAAGCGAGAGCGTATTACACAATACTGCAGTTTGCCTCCAGAAATATTAGGTATGAGGAGATGTTTTAAAATCTCCATGAAGGTGTGCGCTAGCGTTATGAAATGCTATGGATTTATGTTGGCATCGCATGGGAAATTCGGTCAATGATCTCGACACATATAGAGACAGTGCCGGAAATATATTAGGTAAAAAAGATTTGAGGCACTCTCTTGAACCAGAGTGAGTGTTTTCTTTTGCTCTTTTAATTGCCATATAATGAGTGTGAATTAATTAATTGAAAGTTCTTCGCCAACTTTTTATCTTTATTCTACCAAGTTGTAAAATCTCTAGACCTTAACCGTTTTTTTTCAGCCACGTGGAGAGTCTTTTGTCCAATTATAACACAAAATATAGATACTGACTCGTACCTACGACTCTAATCAACACTTCAATGGCAGATTTGGAAGAAAGAAAAAAAAATGAAGAAAAAGTACGAAGCATAAAACCATAAAATGAGCTTCACTGGAGCGTTATCAGTCGGTCATGAGGAGGGTACGAGATAAGAAAAAAAAATCATGTTTGCCATTGAAATTATCGTCAATTATCACTGCAGTCAGTTGAGACATGATGAGGGGTGGCGGAGTCTCAATTGGAAAACTCAAATATATATACTGTGTCACAATTGATATGTAGGTCAAAAGTATTATTTACCTGAAGGTGAATTGGGACTTTCTTCACAGGTGCAGCCATCTAAAATCCCTTAAAGACACACCGGTTGACTCCAAACAAAAAGCGAACACTAAACACTTGAGACTTGAGCAATATTAGCGTGTAAAATTTAAATATACACTCCAAACGCCGAGTTTTTCGTCTCTTTCACAATCGATTGCACTGTTATATATAAAAAATGATCACTTGAAACAGTTTCTTCGCACGATTTGTTTCATACACCTCACCTAGAATTACTAGAGGAGTTGGAATAAAGAAATATAAAACTATATAGGAGGGAGTTCAAGTTCAATGACTGAGACTCATGTGAAAATGGAGAATGTTGCTTCAACCCATAAATAATTCAATTATATAAAAAAAGTTGTTTAAATTCCCCACATTACTCTGCACACAAGTTGCGATTCAAGTGCAATATTGAATGTATTTTCTATCCGATATTTTGCAATAGAAAAAAAGGGCAAAACAAGTTCACAAAGAGAGACACAATAGGTGCGAGCAGGTGTTTTCACATAATGATAAACAACTTTTTTTCCTTATGTTGATATTCGTTTCTCCTAATTTGAATAATTTCTTTTTCTTTTAGCGGACGTCTGGGGAACTTTTCTTCAATGGATAAATATGGAATTCATTTTTAACATCGTTCAGTTTCTTCTTTAACGCTCAAGCTGAGTTGTTTGTCTTACTTTCATCTAGATGAGATTTCACTGAATAAGATTCTTAGGCGTGGATGACCTTGTTGGGAAACCATGTAATAACTTAGTATAAATTTATACAGAAATGGGAAACAGAGTTTTGTCTAATAAAGTTATCAATTCTTGAATCTAGATATCAACTCTGAACTGAATGTAACATGAAGACCGCACAATCCACTTGGTATTATTAAATAATTGAATTACTCCCCCTCTTAAGCCGCATGTGAGTGATTTCATCTCTTATAAACAGTTCATCTTCCCTAATACAGACGAAAAGCGTGACTCAGAGGAAGCCAAAGTGACCGCCAATCGTGGGTATTTTCTCCTCATTTGGAACTCTCACTTTCTAATGCTTTCGCATTGGGTTACCAACTTGTGAAATAATTTTCGTGTTTATGAATGAAATTCTCCAGATTATGAGCTTGCCTCCTGCCGATAAATTATTCACCCCTTATTCCCATTTTTCTCCTCAACCCATAAATTTTCATCCCTTTTTGGCGTGAATCAACCATATTATGGAATTGAAAATGTAAATGGGGGTAAACATTTTGTGTGCGTGCGCTGGATGTACCGAGGTCTCCAAGAGAAAAAGAACTATTCTTCTGGGTCATGTGAGAAATTGCAAAATCACTCGTGTATTAAATTGAAACCATACGGTGTGGTAAAATGGACAACAGGTCTCTATTTCTCCTTCCCACACATGACTCTCCACGCGAGTGGGGCTTTTAGGGGGCACTTTTCGCGGGTGCCCAGGGTCGCTCAGTTACAGCTGAAGAATGCGACAAATGTAGTATTAAATCGATAGACCTGAATTTATTCTCTTCCGCAGCCCATCAACAATAGAAATCGGGCCAAAAAGTACACAAATAATTTTTATTGCTATAAATATAAATATAGTGAATATTTACAGCTGGAAAGGAGGCTCTTATTTCACCTATTTAGGTCAATTTTATATTATTTATTGCAATTAATTCCAGTAATTTGAGATAATTGCATAGTATAGTGCTGAAGAGCATCTTGCCGCTATTTTGTGCGAGCGCTGAGTGAAAAATTCGTGTGTTAAATTGAGGAATAGAGAACACGAGTGAGTACTGAGCTATAAGAAAATTGGCTGAAAAGTTCTGTTATAGTACTTGTACTTCGTGTTCTTCTCTTGCTCGTACTCTTAATACGGATTGTAGGTAGGGAAATATCATTATCTATGAGGTTTTCAATTCTTAGAAGATGTCTTGAAAAATTATAAAAAAAAATTTAGAGGAGAACGGGGCAAACTTGAACAGGCAATGAAGCTTTCAAATTGAGTTTGTTTTGCGAAAAAATCGTTCTTTTTGTTTCATGAGCTTTTACTTGGGTCATCCACTACTGGAGAATTACTTAGTCCTTTCAGTTAAGGAAACCAAAGTAAGATCATTTTACCATGTATTACCTACTGATAAAAGTAGCTTATCTTAAGTCAAGGGAAAATTATCTCATAATAGCCCTATTCGCCATAGTAACCCAAGGGAAAGGTTAGACCAAGAATTTTCAATCAAAATTATTTTTTCGTCGATTTTGCTAAATATTTCTTCTAAGAAAAACGAAAAAATCTGTCCAGTTTTTCCTGTCAGAAATGTCATAAAGCTAACTGTGCTAACTTCATTCCTTATCAAATTATTGAAGTGTCAAGATTCAGTCTCAGCTCAGTTGTTTCTAAAAAAGTTTCCTTTACAAGAAGCTCTTTGAAATCGATTATTCAGTCAATCTAATCACTGAATATTGAAGGAAATTTTGGTCCTTCGAACCGGAATCTACAAAATTCTTTAATCCACTCACTCTCCAGCGCTCTACAAAGTTTCAAGCCTTTGCACTCTTTTTCTCCACCAACTTTGAATTATTCTGTCTGGTGGAGTGTTTTGCTATTATTATTCAACTGTGCAATGTACACCGTTAATGCACACCGGAACAAGTCGTGAATTTAAGAATCTGAATACGTTTGCTATTCACCCTCGATGAAACCGAACCCAGCAATTGGATGAATTCTAAATTGTTCAGTGAGAAAAGATATGATGAATAAGTTTTCCCCTTTCCGTTGCTCCCAGTGTTTCTCATTGCGGGCTATTTTTTTTTTCGAGAGACGACCGGGGAGCTAGAGGGGCCCCGTTTGACACCAAAATAGACACACAGTGGAGGACCAGCGGTGAAAATTTAAATAACCCCACTCGCGATCACTGCCTGTCTAATTCACTTTGTTACGGCATTCTACCGTCCGATCAGACTCAAAACAGTGTGTTTGAAAAAAAAAGAATGAAAAAAATGAAGAGGAAACAGTGGACAAGACCGGAAAGAAAAATCCATACAGAAGTCCTTTCTTTGGCACACACAAGGAGGGTAGAAAATCAATAAATTTTCTCTTTGCATGTATGTCTAACTTCCCCTCCTGGCTTGTATATGGATTTTCCTCTCTGTATCCGTATTGGTGTGAGAAATTGAAAACTAGGCGTGTTTTCCAGCCTCTTCCCGTCCAAATATGGGAAAAGTGCGTAGAGGTATGCATAAATCCAAAATTGACCACAAAAGTTCAAGTGAACACCACGCGAAAGGTTAAAAGAGACACTGCCTCTTATTTTTTGTGGTCTTACGCGATGAGGAATGCTTCGATATGGATGCGATTGAGTGGGAAAAGCAACAATTTTCCTCCTAAGCCACTCTGAATCTCACAATTGCGCCGCTCGATTTTTCACACACTTCCACACCGAGTCAGAGAATGAAACCAACTGAACGGCCAACGTTTGAGAGATCCCAACAATTGCGATGTGAAAATGTTTGCGAGAGAGAGAGACACACAGGGCGACATAGAAGATGCTGCAAAAATTACCTTTGCTCAATAAAATAAACAAGAAATATGTATAGGAGAGAGTAAATTACAGGTGTTTTAATCAACTGATTTGGAGAATTGTTGAAAAATCTATCTGAAAGTTTTGAAATGGTCATACCGATTCAGTCAGTAAAATGGATAAATTGGGCATCAATTTTATTGGCCAGCAAAAAAAGTTTAAGCTTTCCTCGCTTTTCTTTTAATTTGCTAAAAAAGTGGATAGATACACCGCTCAGAATAATAATATGATAACTCGAGTTATCACGCTATTGCACTGAAGCATTTTTAGAACCGCATGAATGTCCTCTATAACATCCTTGTTAACACACAGATAAACATTTTGGAGATGGGTATTTTCGGACTCCTGGAGTCACACCCGGTAGAGATTTGGTGATTAAAAAACTGGTGGTTGTAAACTGTTTTTTTTTTATTTTTACTTAAATCGTAAAACAATTAAAGAATTAATCTATTTTGGGTTTGAATGAGTTTTCTTTCATCACTTTTACCGATTTTTTATGATGAAATGTACACTACAAAAAGATTTACAAATAATTTTTCAATATCTATCATTTCATAAATAAAAAAGATATTTTATTAAGGGCCAATCTAAAATTTCATTTGATTTGTCGTAATATATTTGGTATTATTATAAAACTTTTTTATACCGCCTTTTTCAAGCCCATTAGAATCACACACAAATGACTCGAAATTTAATTAAATTCATCATCAAACTGCATCTAGTAATTGCTTATAGGTACCTATACTTATTAATTTTTAAGCTTCTTGTATCTTTCCAAGAAATGAATGCTCAAATTTTGACCCTATACGTAAATTTCCATTTGACTCACGCTGTTTAATCTTCCTAACGCTTCTCAGTTCAAATTTTGGCGGCCTGGGTTTCGAAATAGGGGAATGCGGGGAAATATCCCATGATGGTACTGCAGTGCCACTGAATGTTCTCTCTTAGGTGGCACCGTTCGCCAGCGAAGCGATTGGCTCTCTGACGTAGCTCCGTGTAGCACTGGAGGATTCGTAAACATCACAGGAAAATGGGTAAATCTTATAAGATATTTATCCATCCAACTCGACTTTACTTATCAGGAATTTTCCTTCCAGTTGTCCCTACTGTGCTATCGCTGGTCTTATCGTCGGTGGCTTGTGTGCTGATATTTTCTGGCATGCAAATCTACCGGCCTTTCCTAGCCTCCACGAAAGCCACCACCCTTCTCGGTGGATTCATCGGATCATGGCTCTTTATCCTGTCCCTGACATCGATTTCCAATCTCGAGGCTCTCCTCATGGGACGTGGCTTCCAAGCGAAGCTCTTCCCTGAAGTGGCTTTTTGCCTGGCAAGTGCTCTCATTGCCTCTGGGATGGTTCACCGGGTGTGCGCCACGACATGGTAAAATATCTGTATTAATTATTAATATTAAATATCTGGACAGTAGATTAACCAAAGATCATCTCTTGCAGCGTTATCTTCTCCGTTCTTGCGCTCTACTATGTTAACAGGATTTCCCAGAAAGCGCATCACCATACAATGACGAGCACTGCTGATGTAGCACATTCCAAGAAGAAGAAGAAATAGATTGGGCCAATTAAATTTGCAGATTAATAAAATATATGATTTGCATAATTAATCGTTTTATTAATGAAGATTTAGATTAGAATATCTAATTGGAATGCGGGGAAGATTCAGGAGAAATTCCAGTGACTCCTATTGGAAGCACTGGAAAACTTCCCCATTCTTGGAAGTGTTCAACAAGTCGCTTCCCCAAAAGCCACTTCGCATGATTTCTTCCCCAACATTCCATTCAGCTTTCCAGGCCCTCCCCTTATTATGCGCGAGGCTGTTTCAAGTTTCAAATTTATTATAGTGTTTTAGATAAAGACTCATCTAATATAACTTGAAGGAATGCAAATATGTATGACATTAAAATAATCATGTCAAAAGCGAAGTACTCAAATAGCTGCAATTTGATGATAAACCTAATTAAATTTCCGGAGAAATCTATCCATATCTCTGTCATAAATCTGAGACCTTAACCGATCTTAAAGATGTTATTCCAAAATATCTTATGTTGCTGTGTAAATTACATTAAAATTATTAAAATAAAAATGATGAAATAATAAAAATTGCTCAACCCTTTAAAGTGGAAAATAACAAGAAGATTAATATTAAAGCATTGAATTTTCATCCAATAGAGTTGACCTAATAATTCTACTCTATATATACTAAAATGAATGTTTTAGCCAATTTATAGGTATTTTTGTGTACAAAGAATTCCCAAGAGTTTCCCGGAAAAGATAAATCTCAAATAAATTTTCAATCAAAACAACATCCAATAAAATTGATTAAGAAAGTTCAGCAACTTTGACTACCGCTATATTTATACTTTTATCAATGAGAAATTCTGAATTTTCTTTTGATGAAAATGATGTTATCCCTGCTCTCATAGTAGAATACCTATGAATTCTTTTAAACTAACAAGTAAGTACCTAATGCTTTTAGTGCAATATAAATATTGGCAAAATTCAAAGACGTGAACATTTCTTATAAGATTTGAGATTTAAAATGTTTGATGAAGAAATTGAACAAACATTGCTGACACATAATTTTTATATCATCCTTAACAAACATCATGAAAAATTTCTTCATTTTCTTGATTGAAAGCTTAAATATTTTCTGAATTGTATATCAAAAGCACGCATACAAGGAGAAGAATACATTTAATTCTATTTTATTCTCACCACTCATATAAATCAACTTTGATTTTATTATTTTAGTGAAGTGTTTTTGTTTATTATTATAAAGATTTATGGTAGATCAACTTTTTTTTTCAATGTCTTGCTGAAAAGAACCTTGCTTGCGTGGAAGAGGAAAGATAATTGGAATGGTGATGCGCCTAAAAAAATTAAAAAGAGCAATAAATTGAGTCTTAGTACAATGCCTCTATCTTATCTTATCACGAACAAGCATCTCATGAAGCTCTAGTAGCCTGTCGAGATTTCCCGGTGATTATACGCGTAAGGTCGATTAATAATCTCGACGGTCAAAAATTCAGTGAATTTTTGGGGAGCATCCGAGATACTCACAAAAAGGAAGTTGTCTAGTTAAGTGATTTTTTTAAGTGGTATTTATATGTAACTACCAAAGAGGATTAATTTGTGACAATAATGAAGAAAGTGAACGACTACCTGGCTAGACTGTTCTGTAAGAGATTCGGGAATTTATAATGTTAATCTCAAAAGAACAGTCTTGAATATTTTATTCTGCAGGGAGGATTCCAGCTCGTCTCAATATTGGCATAATGATATTTGCTGGATGTTTCCTGGTGTATCTCTTGAGGGTGAATATGTCAATCAGCATTCTCGCCATGGTGGAGCCTCAGGGTGGCGAGAAACTGCCCACCTATGGTGAGAGATTTCCATGGGATTCCCGCGAGCAAGGTCTGATTTTAGGGGCTGACTTTTGGGGCTACATGATCACAGCAATTCCTGGCGCTTATATCGCTGAACGAATTGGCGCCAAAATAGTCATTGAATTTGCCTTTTTCATAAATGCTCTCATCACCATCCTGAGCCCATTGGCGGCCCACCATGGCTTCCAGACCATCCACGCGGCCCGAATTACAATGGGCTTCGTGGCAGGTCCTCTCTATCCCTGCTTCCACAATCTCATTTCACGTTGGGTACCGCCAGATGAGAAGGGCAAATACATGGCTTGCCTGCAAGGCGGAACCTTGGGAACCATTTTCGCGTGGCAGATGATTGGATTCCTCGTGGAGGCTATCGGATGGCCCTGGGGTGGATTCTACATCCCAGCAATAATTGCTTTAATTGGCATCGGCTTCTGGACCGCTTTGGTCTTTGACTCACCCGAAAGGCATCCAAGGATTACGTCAGAGGAGAAACTCTATATAGAGTCATCTCTGGGGGATGCTCTATCGAAGAAAACGGTGAGTATTCACAATCATTTGGATGATTTTCATTATTTTGAAGCAACTATTGTGTCTCTCAAAACTTTAAGAAAGTCAGAGTTAAATTTGAATGTGAGATTATCTCTTCCAGAATGCAGATATCCAAAGTATATAGAAATATGTATGTACGTACAGTTTATAACATTTACTTAGAGTCACATTGAAAAATTTAGAATTTGTTTAAAGGGAAAGACCGAATAAAGTATTTGATTTTATCGACAAAATCGCCAATTTTAGTGAATTCTAAGTAGAGATCCACTAAAAAATTTTAACGAGTTTCAGCATATTTTTTTAGCTATACATATATAATAGAATTAAAAGAATTTCTAATAAAGATCTTAGAAACTTTATTTTTTATCTTAGGCGTACGAGTAAAGTGCAATTAATCATGTTTAAAACCGCAAAAAAATTTGGAAGATATTGCGTCAACGCGTAAAAGAACATTAGAATCTCACCTAATCTAATCAGGCTTATCAAAATGTTGGCTTTAAAGGCAACCTTGAACTAAAGGAAACGACCAAGAAAAAACTCTGACAATTTCCTATCAAATGGTTCAAAAAGACAAATCCTAAATTTTTGCAAAGTGGCTCCAAGTAATTTTTATGAACTGTATGTGATAACTTTTTTTTGCTTGATGTAATCTTTTAGGAAATTAGTCTTCAAAAAATTTTATCAAGATTAGAAAATGTGATGGACATGTTCCAAAAATTTTCCATTCCACGCAAATTTTTCCATTTCACCCATGAAAGCACTTATAGAATTGGCAAAGAGAATAAGTAAAGCCTCAAAGTACTTTCAATTATTTATGCATAATATACGATTGGAGAGATACAGCAATTGCTGATTCGACTTGACTGAGTGCCAAGTTAATTGATGTGAAATTTCCCAGAGAGTCCCACCTTATCTGAGAGTGATAAAATCTGGTCCCTTCTGGGCACTTCTTGTGCTCCATTACGGGAGCCTCTGGGGCCTGTTCTTCCTCCTGGCGGCCACTCCAAAATTCCTAAGTGAGATTCTCAACTTCGAAATTGGCATGACTGGCGTTTACTCGTCCCTTCCACATGCTGCTCGCCTAATTTGCAGCTTTGTCTTCGGAACCATTGGGGATGCAGTGCGACGACGACAACTCCTCACCGTCACCCAAATGAGGAAGTTCTTCTGCATCTTCTGTTAGTTTGCTTTTATAGTCATGTTATATCATGTGTGGAGAGGACAAAAGATCCAATGCAATTCTCTTTCATTGAAGCTCACATTGTGCCTGGATTGTGCTTTGTGGGACTGTGCTTTGTACGAGAGCCGTACACTTGCATTACTCTGCTGACGGTGGCGATGGCATTCAGTGGGGCGTCTGTCTTGACCAACTTGCAGAATTGTCAGGATTTAGCGCCCAACTTTGCAGCTAGTATCTACGGCATTCTAAATTCTGTGGGAACCTCATCGGGCATTATAAGTCCCCTCTTGCTCTCCTACTTCACGCAGGACGAAGTATAGGATCTCTGCCATGCCTAATTGTCCATGCAAATGCTTATGTGAATTTTATTCAATTTACTCCCCCTGTAGAATACTTTTGAGAATTGGATTTACGTGTTCCTCATCGCATCGGGCATTTACATAGGATCAGCCCTCGTGTACGCCATCCTCGGCAGCGGAGATGTTCAGCCTTGGAATACAATTGAGCCCGATGACGAGAACGAGAGGAGCTCGTAGGAAATGTGAGCAGAAGAGATAAATCTATCGGAAGATATCATCTCGCAATCCATTGAGGAATGCGAACCATTTGCAGCTCCCAAGTATACAAAATCACCCCACAGATATTTCAATTTTCTCCCCAGAAGCGTGAATCAAAACAGCTATATAGACCCAATGTTCCTCCCTCGAACACATGATTGATGTGCAATGTGTTGAGTCTTATCAGAAACTCCCACGAAAGAATAAAGAATGAAGTATAGGAGCATCCCACTGGCTGGGATGAACACACAAGGAATTTTATTTTGTCACCATGGACTCTTGATATCCCACAACTTGCTCTCTCATATTAAAATGACAATTTTCGCAAAAGTTATCACTTCTTTTACTAAAAAAAAGTTGTACGAAAAATTTGGATTGATTTTTTATATCTAACTTTAATGTATCCTCGATTGAATGAACTATTGCAGCAATTTATAACTTTTCTGGAGTTCTGCTTGACTTTTTGTATGAAACGTGATTTAAATTCAAATCTGCAAAATATGTTCTGCAATGCTTGTTGGAATGCAAATTGGCAAAAGATAAATAGCAATTTATTCACTCTCAAAAATACACAAAGACTATATATTTTACTCCACTCCGCAGAAAGATTGTACCATTACAAAATGAAACAATCATTATTTTGTAATTATGCCATTTGGCCAATCTTTTCTAATTAATCAACAACTTTATTTTCTGATAATGAAACCAAGTGATTTAAATTTTAGGTCATCCTTATGCCGTATTTCACGGGATCAGACCGTAATTTAAATTAATCACTGAATTCCTGATGGAATAATTTGGTCCAATTCCTTGCTGAGTGGACATTTAATTTAATCCTGCAAATGGTGAGAATGCAAAAAATTGTGAGTATCTGCATAAGTCGAGATTTCACCCAAACTGTGGCGCAACAACAACTTGTTGAAATTCCCTCCCACAGCATCATTAGCATGACTCATCCCTCTATCGCTATATGGGATGAGACTCTGGCGCAAAGCCATGTTAATGGGGTTGATAATGCTAATACGAATTTTATTACTATTCATTGCACACCCACATGGACAATATTGCATACTTTGGGACTTCTCCGAAAATTAGTATTAATTCTCTCTTCATTGGCGCTGATAATAATTTGTAATGTGGTGTTAAAAGATATGAAAAGTCATCCGTATCGATTTGCAATATTCGCGATGTAGCAATAAAAAGAGCGTTTATCATAAAAAAGTGACACACTTTAACATCTCGCTCTACCACCCACCAAGAGTCCAAAAAGGCATTCGTGTGACTTTTTATGTCTCTGTACATTTTTATGTGAATTACACTCGTGCAAGGCAATTCACTCCATTATCACTTTAGTCTTCACTCTACTGCCCTCGTGTTTGATACCCGGAAATTAATAAAAAAAAAATATAAAATATGTTGATTTATTTTGAGGAAAGTTCCCAGTGTTCTCAACGTTCTCAATATCATAAAAATTTTGTAACGGTCAAATCTTTAAAAATGAGGTAGTGGTGAATATTTTTGGCGCCATTTCCACTCACCATTAAGGATTTTTGTGATTGCCGGCCAAAATATGATTTTAGCGAAAAATACAAGAACTTTTCGAGAAGTTTTCACATTTTAGAGCATTTAGATGACATTTTAAATAATATTTATTTAATTTTACTCACAATTTTTGAAGAAATTTGTTGTTTCCTTTCACGGTGACGGTGAAATTGTGGAATCCTTCATTGTAAACACACCAAAGTGAACGACCTTGCCGAATTCACCACTGCGTAGGAGTTCATGCAAAAAGTCAAAACAAACGCGAGATTAGAAGGATTTTCACATAAATTCTCCCATTTCACGTAGATTTAGTGAGAAATTTGTGGCTTTAATAATGACTCCCTTTGACGACTTTGCCTACCTGCTCAATTTGAGTGAGAATCCGGTAAGAAAAGCGCTTCTTAATCCCTTCATCTTTTCCAAGGATCTTGATCCTGATTTTATTTTCACAGACAATTGAGGATTTCATCCTCTTGACGGGAACAATTGTGGCTCTGGTGGCATTTATACTGTGGTGCTGCTTCCCCACGGTTCCCAATGCCCAGCCGGTGAAAGAGAACTTCGGTCAGGGTTTCTCATGCAATCGCTCAGTTCAGCATCCATTCTCGAGTCACCAGCAGACCAGCAAGGATGCCTACTATTCGGGAATAAACTCGAGAAATTCCTACCATTACTGCACTTAGAAAGACTTTGAATAACATCTGGTGATCACCCATTCCTTTGGATGTGAAATCAAAAGAAAAGACATGCTATTTTCTCCTTCTTACCTTATATTTACACTTATGATCTCTATATCTAGTCGAAAAATATGTAATCTATCGTAATATTATGATATTGTGTGTGCAATTGTGGGAGAGGAGAAGTATTCTCAAATAAATGAATTTTTGTGAATACATTCCGGGTGCTGTAGATGGCGTGGCGGTCAGTGTGGTGGGTGGTTGTCTTGTCACAATGGCATGGATCCGGGCTTCAAAACCGTAAGAACTTCCCAATTTGTTGGAATTAAGGGGATTTCTGACAAAATTCACTCATTTTAGGCTCCTAGATTGTATCCAGAGGATAAATGGTGTGGAGGATGAGACATTCCAGCATATACTGACCTTTGTCTACGAATGCAAATTGACTCAAAGTCCAGAAATTGATGTCGAGGAGGCGCTGAAAGATCTACAAGAGGTCGCAAAGCAAGAGGATGAGCTACTTCTCATGGTCATCAAGACACTTTCTCACGTGTTCAAGAGAGCCCTGAAATTCATCATGAAACCCACTCGCCTTCACGCTGATCTGACCAAAGTATTGGGTTTTGATGAGAAGAAGGCAGACGCTCTCATCAAGCATTGGATTAAGATACAGAAGCCCATCCTGGACAATCTCGAAACGGATTCTGGACAGACTAATGAGCTGCAAGACATCTCCTGGAATTTGCAGGTGGATCTCGCATCGGAAGCCAAAGAGAAGGAAAAAACACCCGTGGGAGTGATCCAGATGAAGACATCCACCGGAGAGATCGTTACATTGCAGTCCAATCACGCCCAATTGTCGAGATTCTTCGATCAACTGGAGGAAGTCACTCAGGAGCTGGATAATCTCAAAAAGTCTTAGCTTTTTCTTTCTACAAGTTGTAATTTTATTCCTAAGATTCTAATAATTAATGTCGTAGTCAGTCATCTTGCGTCTGAAGTTCCACCACTGCCCCAGGAATCCCATATCAATGATCCGGTGATGAAAAGTTGACCATTGAGGCTTCAAGTAGGAACATGTGGCTCGATAGTTAGCGGTATCTTTGCTGAAATCAGCTAGCCACATGAATGACATCACTCCCAGGGATAATCGTCTGATCTGACCGGTGTTATAGCTTCTCTCCACCATCAGTAGGTGATTCTTGGACGTGGGATTGTGCAGAGATTCATCGACAAGACTCATTTCGTTTTGATATCGTCTCAAGTCGAGCAGGAAACTCTCCTCGTCCGGATTAGTCTTACCACAGTAGTAGGCTCCACCAGCTATCGTGCCGATGATTGTCGCCTTCAGAGGCTTATCCCGGGCATCTCTTCCTACGCCTACAATCACTTCCTGGTAGTCTATCATAAGCTGCTTCCAGTAATTTGCCCATTTCTCCACAATTGTCCCCTTCAATCGCTGAGGGAATGTTATAGCGTCAAGACGATTCCGGACAGCTGACAATCTGCTCTGGTAGGATTGCACCAGGGATTTCCTGAGCAAATTGGTCAGGAACGGCATGATCCCGAAAGAAAAACACACTTAGTGAGGTTATGTAACCCCGGAATCGAGCGATATAATCGCGAGAAATATCGATATATCGGAGATTGATTTCAAAATCATTCGCTGTATTTGGTCGTTATTCCGTAACGAAGGACTTTTTCTCGGTGGAAAAAGAATCCCACGATCAAAGAAAATTTATCTTATCTCTCCACTTTCTTTTGACGATGATTAATCGAGATGACCATAAAATTTCTCTGGAGAATTTATCATCAGCAGACAGATGATATTTATCGGAATGGGATTTATGTTTTAATGATTCTTTTATGAGAGAGATTTTCGCAAAAGAGAAATAAAACATGTTTTTTGTCGTTCTATAAGAGCTAAACACACACACATTCAATTTATTTTCACTCTACCCTATAGGATATAAATAAATAAATTACATAAGGGACGTTGTATATAAATTATACTTAATAACTTTGTCACGTGTTCGGAGTGTTTTGTGTCACATTAGACTTCGTTGCATTCCAGATAGAGTTGTCGACAATCAACGCCGGATCTACCCTGGCGTCCGGCCTCGTAGAAGGACTCGAAGGCGGTGCTTGTGGTTCGTTCGAGGACAAAACTGGTGGCATATGTGCCCAGTTGGCAGAATATGCTGCTTCCACCGATGTCGGCATTGCACTCAGTATTGGCCTCACAGAGATACTTTTGCATGCACTTGTCGTCAGGATTCTTGTACGTCTTCACGTATCCCTTGAGCATGGACAGTCCAGCCACAGCAGCATCACTGACGGAGTCCTTCTTGCCAATTGAACGCGCCCGGATGGAGCGATGCGAGAAAGATGTCTTGAGAGCGTCCAGCAGATTCATGACAATATTGATGAACTGCAAGATCAAGCCAAAAAAGGGAAGGATACATCAGTCTTCGAGTCTCAAGATGAGTTACACGAAGCAAACACAAAATGAAAAGCCCCCAGAATTTCTCCAAACACTCCCACACACCAAAAAGTATATATAAAAAAATCAATGCATCTCCTGTACAATACCACTCACCTCACCAGCCTGCTTGGCCATCGTGTTAACCTGCTCAGGATCTTTTGCGCCCAACATTGTTGAGAGAACAGCCGCCAGGATGCCCTGTCATTGCCAGAAACCAATTGCCAAGATGTAAGATGAAAAGAAACGTACTACTTTCTGTACACTACTGTCTCGTGGCAGAAATAGTGGAACACCCCATCTAAAAACACTCTCTTGACTCATGGAGGTGATTCCCAGGAAAAAGCATTTGAGTGAAAGATTGAGGCTGATGAGTGACAATTTCACTCTCTTGATGATTTCAAAGAAAATTTCATATATGACAAATCCGAATGAAAGAGAGATTTCTGTGCAGATTATGGGGGTAATTCATCTATTGATAACCTGATTAATAAATTGGCTATAGGCCAAATTAAGCAAATTAGTCGATTTTACTGTTGAGCATTTTCAAGTCTTGTAAATGATCGTATTCAGCTATAAAATGAACTTATCTTTTGAATTTAATTAATAATAATAATAATAATGGTGGTGCTACATTTCTTTTAGGAACCGAGTTTGCTCATTTGTGCAAGATTTCAGGATCTCCATATGTATTATTTTCATGTTATTAGTGACATAGAAAGACCAACTATGCTCTCCAGACAGGTGCCGTTTCTATACGGCAAATAGGAAATACTTTTCCACTGAAGTTTATCTTATACTTAGTGGAAGCACTACAACAGCAATTCTAGCCATTGAGTGCAATTGACTGCCTTTGATTTTTCCCATTTCCTGAACTCAATATCAGTAAGATCTTTAATCCCAAATAATTCCCAAAAATCCCCAAAAAATACTTGATAATTCCACTTTTTATGCCACAAGACTGTAATTCGCGTTATTTACACATTTTCCAACTCTTTTTCTTCCACCCCTCATGGGGAGAGGATCTTGTAGCATTAATAAGCAGGGAGGAGTACCAAAGAGAGAAAAAAAACTACTGGAGGAATTAAAAAATCACTTGGATCTTCTACACAGAATAAACTGACCAGGAAAAGCCAGAATTTGGGGAAATCTCAACCAAAAATTACCTGCATTGGAGATCCACCACCACCGTTGTCCACCTTATCGATGCCATCGTTGTTCTGTCCACCACCCAGGATTGCTGTTAGGATCTTCAGACCCACAGAGAGGAGATTGGTCCAGGGAGATTGTGTGAAGCCCACATTATTGTCGATATCATCACTCTTGGTGGGGCTGTTGTTTCCGCCCGCTGGGAAGAGCATTTGCAGCATTGTGCTGAGCATATTGGTCCAGGAGAATCCCAGTCCAGTCTCCTGAATCTGATTTGTCTGGATATCATCATCAATGTCATCGAGAGCCACCTTCTTCAGGGCATTGGGCTTCTCTGCAAACTTCCTATTGATCTCCTCAACACGAGCCGCTGACACCCGCAGTGGCTCCACACGACGCTCACTCGCCACCACCTCCCGCGGAATATAATGATTGGGCAGTGCAAAGACACAATTGGCCGCCAGTAGCACAAAGAAGCACCATCCTGTCACCTGTGTCTTGAGCATTCTGTGAAAAATTGGTGAACAGTTATAAGTTAGAGTGGATGGTCTGGGCAAAAACCAATCCTAACATACACCGAGAATAATTCAACTCATTAGGTATAGTTGGTTAATTGGGTATGGAGAGAGAGAAGATCGCGGTGTGTATGCGGTTATAGTGTAAAAGTTCTGTGTGGCCCAGTGGCCCCATAAAATCCATTCCGTGTCTTCGTGACTCTTCATTTTGTCGTTCGTTAACAAATAATTACGTTCAAGTGGGTCACAATCGCTCTTCTGCCTTCTGAGAGCTGAGAGAATTCCATACCCATACCGAGAGCGGAATATGAACACAAGATCCGTCCAGTAAATCCAATAGCAAACGCATGCACACATTATTTATGGCGAGATATTGCAAAGAATCTCTCCATCAACCATCGGGTTTGCTAATAGGAAGAGGAATGTTGTGGTTTTCAGGGCGAAAAATTCGAGAGAGAAGAAAATTGATAAATTATCCCCCTATCATCCAGACCACTATCAATCCAATAATGTGAGATAATTGCAATAAAAAGTGAATTCGAGATGCTGTGCAAAAATAGCACTAGTAAAAGTGAGTTTTGCCATGACTCATTGGGATTCCCTCTTTGATGCTTCATTTCACTGGTAAAATTAATTTTGAAAAATCATGCTATAAGGCTCTTTTTGTGTAGAAAAACTTTCTTTTGCAAAACATTACCATCATACAATGCAATACGTGAAAGATATACGCGATAACTTGACTCACTCAGATGATAATGTTTTCTGGAAATCAAATGCATCAGCACATAAAAATTTATAGATAAAAAGATGGCAATTAAAAACTAATGAAATAAAATAAATTTAAGAAAATAATTTGTTGAAAAAGTCTTATGTTCTTTATAGGTTAATAATCCATTCTCAAAGTGTTTATATTAGTTGAATTAGAATTTAGGAACAAGTTCATGTTATTCGAAGAAAATTATCTCACTTTGGATCAACTTATAAGCCAATAAAAATTCTATGATTCTTTCACGCCCAAAATACCGCATGTTCCCATTTTTCCGGGTGCAAATTAAATTTGTACAATAATATTAACTCCGCTCTATTTAAAATTATCATCCAGTTTATTTCTTTCTCTCTCTTTCTATAGAATATTTTATTTATTGTGAGATAACTTTCTTCAAAATTACACTAATTTTGAAATTATCTCACAACGGTTTTTATGCAGAATGAAAATGGTATCATCAGACGGTACAATTCTTAACACATTTGGTCTGTTGAATAAACATTTAACATAGCAGATGGACAAACAAACTTAAATGCACCGTTAATAGATGGTATTTAATATTATATTTGTGTGAAGTCTGACTGCGAAAAGAATTCCTGTTATTCATGCACAAACAGTTAAGAAAATGTAACTCTCTTTCATGAGCAATAATTTTTCACTAATGAAGAAATAATTTGGCATTCAGGAAGTGCGATCCTATTGAGAATATTATTGTGTCTTTTGCGTATGATGTGGCGTGTTTGCGAGGCAGGTGAGCAGATGAGAACATAAACTCTAACTAATTAAAATGAGTATTAAATGCACAGTTACAAACGAGAAAAGTGGAAGATGATGATGAGAAAAGTAGGTACAATGATCTCTATATATGCCCCTATATATTACATTTGATTCTCCATTGAGTTGTTCAACAAGAGAATCAATTCTAGTACATTTCCCTCAACATCTTTTGCTTATAAAACATTGAGAAACAGGTTCGTCGTCTCAATGAACACCCATTGCCACAAATCTTTCGATATTTTATTCTTCCACCTTTGAAAGTTTCTGGTGTGTGGATCGCGTCTGAGAAATTTCCATTGCACTATCCGGAGGTATTTCCTGTCCCTCTTCTTCTTCTCTCACTTGAAATTGGTGATTGAGAATTTGAGGTGTATGGGACACCCAATTTTTTCTGCTTCTCTCCATTGAGCACCTCGCTCTTACCTACTTTTCGAGACTTTGGCAATTGGGGTCACATATTTTGAATTCTATGCTTGTTGGATTGTATTTAAATTGCCCATGGAAGATGTTGGCAGAGTTGTAGAGTGGCAAAAATGAAGACGTGCAAATACACAGGTGCAAGCGAGATTTTCTTCACCAATGGAAGGAAAAAACAACGTATCTTTTTCACAAATACCACGAAAAAAAATGATTTTATTGCTGAAGAAGCGCACCTCAAAAGTATCTGATTGTTTTGAGTATAGATTTCACTATTTATGCTACTTTATGTACGTGAAAAATATCTATTGTACATACCTGAGGTCTTTTCGTGTGCCCTTTGAGCAGAAATGTGTGTCTTTTCAAAATGTATGTGATGTGTGGGCGTGAATGAGAAAATAGTTCCTTTTCAACTGAACAAATTTCTCCTTTGCAATTTCGTTTTTATCTGAAAGAGAAGATATTTGAGACCACTTAGAATTCTTGTCACACAGAACACCGCGAGCACAGATGGAGGGAGGGAAAAGAATGTTTTAATTGCCAATGAAGAAAATATATATAATAGGGATTTTTGAGGAGAGAAAATCACTGAGGAAAATTATTCACCGTTTCACTGCAAGTCTATCTTCACTTCTGGAACTGAAGTTGCCTTGAACTTGTCTTTATATACGGTGACCCACTTCTTTCCTACTCCATCGCGGCTCGATCTTCATTGGCGAGAGAGTCTCTCTCTCGCTCACATTTAACATTTCTTTCGCCAGAGAGAACATTCCATGGAGCTCTTTCAGAGTGGTTGAAGGCACAATTGGTAGAATTCTACCTGGTTATCTTCCACACACACCTTCCTTTGCCCCCATGAAGATGAACAGGAATATTCCGTTAGTGATTTTTCATCACCACTCAATTCCGCAAGTCTCCACCAAGGTGATTCCGCATTTGCACCACCCAACAAAAAGCGTAATAAGAGAGAATTTCCTTGATTCAATATAGGGCTTCCATGTTCTTGAAAATAAAATCTTCGAAGAGAGCAGAAGAGAGAGCGTCAAGTGGTATGCAAATGGTTTCAGTGAAAGGGGATTTCAAGAACGATCGAGGTGCTCCACAGAGCAATATAAATTAATAATTGTAGAGAAAATCGTGATCTTTCTGGTGCGCCAAGATCCGCTAAGAGATTTCTTCGCCATGACAATGCACCCAGCTGAATTATCTCGGGAAGTTCGCTTTTTCCTCTTCAGCTTTATGCCATTTTTATGTAATATATTGTGCCTCGTGAATGACGAGGTGCAATTTCTTTTCTTATTTTTTTTCATTCACGGGAAAAACTCATTGATACGGAGCGCTCTCCTGATGGGCAGGCACAGACAATAGCAAATTGTGCACTTTGTCGGAATTATGAGGGAAGACTTGTGAAGACAAATTTACCTATTGGCGATGAGATTCCAATGTTCACATTATAATACCTCACTACAAGACCCTTGTAGAGAATGTACTCTTAGAATCAATAGGTTCTGTAGGCCTAGAACCTAAATTTGTACGTATTCAGGATCGATATCTTAAAATCGAAACTAAAATCGTCATGAATTCAAAAATACCAAAATTGTTCAATTCAGTTGATTGCGAATCGGTGGTTAAAATTTTTTAAACTAATAAAAAAAGTTTGATATTTAGATTTGTAATTTCATTAACACAAAAAAAATTGTTATCCTAATACAAATTAACAAATTTATTTGTAAAAGTTTCTAAAATTTAATGTAACCCAATACAAATTCTTATAAAACATTACACAATAATAACAAAAAATTGTTATTTCATCCATGACAAACCTAAAAACGAACAAAGTTTTTGTTAAGTTTGTTCATTCTCACGAAACTTTTGTTAATTTTGCATGGGAGATGACAAATTTTTAACAAACAATTTCTTTCAGAGTGGAAGCTGACCTATAAAAGCATCTTATATCTTATAAGAGGATGCTATACGATCCAATTAAAAAGAATATAGAAATATAAAATAAAATAAAACTCCAAAAAATTTTATATTTCGTTTCTTGAAAATTCCGCAATTCTTCTATAAACTACCATCTAAATTCCAGCTTATCTATTGCGGATTTTCACAGAAATTCTTATATTATGTGATTTCCTTACTCAAATTACTGCAAGAGAATTTCATTGTCATTAGAATCAGGTTTTTGACTTCTTTCTGACTACTCTATTCTAATAGCTGAACATTATAATGTATTTTTTTCACCCAGCTGCAACATAACAATACCTGTGACTCTTGCACAATTCCAAACGAATAATAAAAACGAGATAATGGGAGAAATACCGTCTGTAATTTCTTCGTCATGAAAAATACACAGAAAAGTAATTCAGGCAATAGACTGTGCAAACAAACAGTGTGAAAGAGCATCAAAGAATAGCGGAGAAAGAATTCTATTGAGCTCAGGTGTAAACTTTGCAGTTGGGATATCTATCTTCGCATGCATCACCGTGCAGATCAACTTCCTTCGTATCGGGGATATGCTTCATGATTGTCTCCAGAATCCCCACATTCTCTGTCTGATTATCCTCCGGATCCATCCCGTCAATCCTCTCGGTGATCGCTCTCTGCATCGCCCACACGAATGGTGAGGTTTTGCAGAGCAGTCGCAAGATGCACTCGCCCTCACTCCAGCTGCTCTGACCACCCGCCACAAGCTCCACCAGGCGCTGAGGTAGATTGCGATCGCGGGCATCGATCATGAGTCTGTTCAAGTGTGGTGAGGAATTAGTTAAGATCCACTCCAGTGGTGAACCTGATCGTGTACTCTCCTCCGTAGCTTGGCTAACCTTGGGCTCATCCGTCGATCGATAATCATGCCGATTGATCGACTCCGATGTTTGGGAGTCCGCCACGGGCGCATGGAAATTACTCATCGGCACTGCTGTGGGTGGATCACCCAGAGGTGCTGCAACTGGGAACATTCTTGCAGCCAAACTCTTGCCAATCTGTAGGAGGAATTTAGAGAGAGAGAAAGAGAGAGAAAAAACACATTAATTTCTTTCATCACAATATTTATTCACTCTAAATTTCAGGTAACATCAATTAATAAGAGAAAAAAAAGACTAGAAGATCAGAGAATTACACAGTTGAGAAATTTTGAGTCTTGCGAAGGTATTTTTTTTAAAGGACTAGTTGTGATTATTTCCCCATACTTTGAGACTTCTGTCTAACATACACCGAGACTCCAGTGAATCCGGTACTGGCCAACTTCATCTCCTCCTTTGAACCCTTCTCATACGTCACCTTCCAGTCCTTTGCTACTGTTGTTAAATACATTGTGGCATTCTTTACCATTTGGGCAAGGAAAATGAGTCCATTGATCACGAGAGCCCCCAACTTTCCACTATCGAGTCCCATCATTCGCATGACGCCGCCGAGGAGGTTGCTGGATATCAAATTTTGTCCACCTTCGGCACGACTCTCCCTCATCTCCTCCATGGGATCCTGCACCAGACGCTCGGGATAGAGATTTTTCGCAAAATTCTCTGCCGCCGCGGTGGAGAGATCACCAAAAGGATTATTCCTTCCGGTCCAGCTGTCCGAGCTGCTTGATCCATTGACGAGAGTTTGAATCAATATCACAAAGATCACCACACCAAACACTCTATACAAGATCATATTGACTTATTTGATCCAGGAAATGGATGTTGTGTAGGACCTCCTCAGACGGAAGACACTCTGAGAATGAATTCAAAAGCCAGTGACAATTTCCCCCTAATGTCTCGCGAAAAGATGAATTTGTGCCGCCAAAACTTAGAGGCGTGAAATGATTGCACTAGCTTTTTCTTTCTCCACAACACCCATTATGTATTCTTCTCCTTCGGAGGGTGCATTGTAACTCTCGCCAGTGTAATCAGTTAAGACTCACAAAATTGCTCACATTGCAACATGCTCGACGACAGTCTCAAGAGCTTAAGCAAAAAAAAATATTATGCTCAACACCGCGTGACCATCTATTATTTTGTATCTCATCGTAGCACTTAGCACACGATATGTCGTTGAACAAATTTTCAAAATTGTCTTCTCCCCATCATCTCGTGTAAAATATATATAATAAATGAGTAATGCGTTTTATTGAAATTAATTATTGCGCGCCCAAGACTCGTTAATATAACAAGGTTTGAGGTCCGTAATTGTGTCAAATAGCGTGAAATAGTCAATAAACATGTCCTGAAGCACAGCGGGTGGTAAAATATGTTTGAATTTTCTCTCCTCCTTCTCACCAAATTCAATATATCGAATAATATGTTTCTACCTCTTCACCGCGATATATACAAAAACGGACAACAGGTCAAGAAGAGATTCTTGAACATAAATCACAATACTTGACTCTTCTTCTCACAAAAATATCCCCCCGATCACAATGAGTTTCATGTTCTTAAAAAAAAAAGAAAACATTTTGCACATAGAACATGCGCGGAATGTGTATGTGGAATGAGATTATGCTGGGAAGATCTTGCATGCAGTCCATTGATGCTCTGCCCAATAATTTGATATGAACAATTTCCCACTTGCTAAGAACCCCTTGTTAACAACAATTGTAATAATTCCTTTTCAAGATTTCAATCTACTTTCTACTTGAATTTAAATTTACATGAAATACTCAACAGTATCTCACTGTTGGAGACATCCATGTTAAATTACACGTGGTAAGACATTATTTACACCCATGTAGGCAATCAGAGTCTATAAAACGTGTGAAAATGACACATTTTTAGATAAAACATTGTAAGAGAAAAAAAGAATTGGATAATATAATTCGTCTCTTGGAACTTGGAATGTGGAAGAAATAGAGCACAATTTAATTAAAATTTTGGAATTAATAAAATTAACTTAAAAATGTAATACAAGGGAACGGAATTTCTCCTTCTTTTCTATAATAGTTTAAAACAACAATTGGAGCTTTAACCCCCTTTTATATTTTATACATACACCGCTAATGTAATTTAACATCATTCCACACTGAATAATCTCTCATATTGACCATCTCATTCTGCGTGTTAAATCGAAAATCTCAGGAGGAATCCACCATAAACACCTACTGTAATTTAATATTTAATCGATCGCTGAATATATTTTGTCATATTGTAATCATTTAAAATATTCATCCACGACAAGCGATCGGGAAAGATTTGCAGGTATTTTATTGTGAAAACAGAGCCGTGGGATAAAATCACACCAACATTGGGATGATGAGCGAGACACAAAGATTGAAAATTAATATTCAGAAGTGTGCTCCCTTCTATGCCAAGAGCTCATTCATCATCTATTAGTGCGATCCTCAAGATCATTTAGCGCTTGATTTATTGTAGTACATTTTTCTGAACCTGTTAGTTCACCACCTATGGATTTGAGCTTAATATGTTCTCCTCCCTCAAAGGCCATGGCAGCGAGGAGGGTAAATAGACGGCCACAAGACGCGTGCGACAAAACGCTGTCTCCCGTGGCAGGCACATTGTGTGCGAGGTGATCATATAGGTGTACCCTCTTGTTTGTTATGTTGAACAGAGAACTAATTAATGATCAAGGGGATTTCATTTGATATCAATGAAAACAATTTACCATTCCTGGTATGGATGATGAAGGAAAGGAAATATAAGAACTCCTCTCGCTTGATCATGCGATCGTGTGAAATTTATATATACACCTCTGCGTGCCTCGAGTCGCCTTTTTTTCCTCTCCACCTCCTCCTCCTCTCCAATTCTTCAGTGCAGACCTCACTCATGTGAAAAATGAATACCAATATTTATTATTGGATCAATTAGTGGTGCTTAAACATTTATAATATTGATTTAATATACACCGAAAGATAAATCACTTTCAATGTGGGGAAATTGCTCTATGAATATACAATTAGTCATACGATCAGTTGAGGCACAACCTCAAATCACATCTGATTGATTTGCGATTGAGTCCCCCTCGACGCGCCAGTATATATGTTTATGCGAAAGAATGAGACAGACAGCCATAAAACTCGGAAATCAACGAACATTTTGCTCCTTTTACACGATCACCATCTCACATGCTTTACCACATTCAGTGAGATGTTACCAATCCCATGAATGCTGCTGAGATCTGACTCCGCCCGATCGGCAATCGCTGTGTGGTCCATGCTCGATCGATGTTGATCGCTATGCCTGGATTTCAGTAACCAAATTAGCTTGATCTCGATCACATGTGCTCTCTCATCTTCCTCTGTGATTCCCTGAGAGCATTTTCACGCGTGATCAAGAGATGGACTATCCTCACAATTTAGTGATCAGTTGTTAAATTATGGATTATTCAGTCCCCAGGACACCGTGCAACAGTGACACTATGATCATTACAAGTGAACCCACTCGAGAGTCCGTCAATCCCGCCAAGAGCATCCTCAATTTCAGTGTTGATCGATTGCTCTCGTGTGATCGCGGTTTCAGTGACAAACAGGATAATTACCCCAACAGTTCCAATTCAAAGTGCCATCCCGATGATCTGTCCAACGATGATGTCGGGAATAAAGTTATCCGCCCAATGCCAATAAGAATCACAGGATCGGGACGTGATCATCGAGGTATATCCGATTCTATTGCCAAAATAAACAACTGCGACTGACAAGAATAGGCATCCTTTTGATCATTTGGAAATAAAATAAGAAATGATTGCACTGCGTGTTGAATAGCATTTAACTCCATATGTTAATTATCACAAGTTTACTAAACATCTCTCTTCCAAATACAATCTTAACTCACTTATATTGAGTGTACAACATCGCATTTCCTTTTTTCACCCGCAATCCTCACCAACATTTATGTCTCATGAGGATGCAACGAAGATTTGAGGAACAGATATATTTATGCTAGAGGCACTTGTCATTTGTTTATAAGATGCTAAAGACCCTTTTTTATTGCCCCTTCACCTCGAAATGAGATACAGAAAAATGCTGGAAACACTGAGAACTGACTTCTCAATGAAACAATTTGGACGAAAAAGATAAACCACTGATAAATGTTGGAAAACTTAAGTGAAATGTGATTCTTAAGATTGTCACGTGTCGAATTTTGCAAAAACGTGATTGTGAATTAACCTGAGTGACCCACTTTATATTGATCTTCTATAGAGAAAAATATTTCAGAGAAAAATTGAAATTTTGTGAAGAAAATTTCTTATTTTCCCCTAAATTTAATCACTTCTCGTCTACAAAAATCTACAAATTTAATAAAAATGTAGCATAAATTGAATGATTTTCTATTAATTTTCAACCAATTCTAGGAACTATTTCAATCTGATTTCTTACTATTAAATGTAACAGTATTAAAAGAATATTATTAAAGTTATAATCTTTAGCTCAAACATTAAATGAACAAAAAGTTTTGGACTCTTTCGAATAGTAGGTATCAGTTTTTATCTCAGATACAAGAGCTGTGATTTCTCCAGAGGAATCCCAGTTAAAAACACAAATTTTCTCCTTCATTTTCAGTTAAATGTTCTCTATCACACCAAATTCCCCCCAAAAATGCCAAATGTGTGTATATACCAATAATTGTAAACGAGTAAAATCCCACCAAGATAGACATATATACACTTTGGTTTCTGTGTAGAAAAAGGAGTCATTGCAGTTTGTTTATTGAAGTGCTCGAGTATTGTTTATAATATTGTCCCAATGAACACATTTTTCTGTTGATTAACGAAAACCATACGTTGGTTTTAATAAGGTTTTCTTATAAACAAACTAAAACGATCAAATATATAATAAAATATTCACAATATTGGAGTGTAAATTGTCGGGATTCTCTCACTCATATAGCCCAATGTTGATGGAGAAAAGAGGTTCTCCGAACAGAGAGGCCACAAAAAGCATCAATAAGTGAAAAAAATACGATCATGGGGGCGGAATACGGGGCAAATATCCGGCACGCATGATGAAAAGAATATTTCGACAGAAAATAATCAGTTATTAAATTAACATCGCTAATTGAGATTGATCAGCAATTGAGATGCATACCTTTCCCTATATGGAAAACAGGACTACCTTGTGGAGATTCGAGTCCAGTGATTCCGTCGATAATGCGCTTCACACATCTCTTCACGCCAACCTACAACCACCCTCGTTCCTTCTACGGAATGCCACCCCCTCAAAATCCACCATTGAGACCCACAATCACCACCATGGAGGCTCCTGATCCCTCTACATCCGCCAACACGTCCAACTCCTCCTCCACCAAGAGGAAGCGATCTTGGTCGAGGGCTGTCTTCAGCAATCTCCAGCGGAAGGGTCTGGAGATTGCATTTGGCGGACAGAAGTACATCACAAAGCCTGACCGACGGAAATTGGCGGCTCGATTGGGACTCACGGATGCTCAAGTGAGTGAACAATTTATATTCCCTCAATTGATCTAATTCTCAACTAATTCGACGAAATTTTGTTTACATACGTATTCGATCAAGGTGAAAGTGTGGTTCCAAAATAGAAGAATGAAGTGGAGACACACCGGAGAGGAGAAAAATTGCCCCAGCAAAAGGAGCACTTTTGATAAAGATGAAGCATTTGTGGGAGCTGAAGATGATGAGATTGACGTGGTATCGGACTAAATGAATTGTATATCAGCCAATTGAGATTCATGTAAACAATCACATAAATTCAATGGTGAAAATGATTATCTTGTACTTGTACTCTTTGTGATCTCTTCTCCCGAAAGTCTGTTGGTCAATTTAAATTTATACTATGCAAAATTTTGCACAATTAACTTTGAAATCTTGAATGGAATTTTCTTTACGAAAAAACGAAATGGGTGGAGATAACAACGATGTGTTCCAACGACCATAATCATTCTCAATTTTCGCACAATGATAAATTAAATAAAACAGCAATATAACTTCCATTTGATCCCTCTGTCAACATCATAAATTATTCAGCTGATGAACATTTAATTACCAATCTCACAATTATAGAGTTGAGGAGTAATTTAATAAAGATTGTCACTTGAGATAAATAGAATAAAGACATTTAAGTAAATATGTTTGTGGATGTAATTTACATCATTAAACATCTGATATCTCTGATATGAGGAAGAAATTCAATACCGAGATTTATTTTCTAAAGAGGGATCACATCAAGTTGATCTCGACTGTAGTTGACATCACAGTTAAATCGACTTAAATCAGTGACGACATAATTTGGCGACATACCTATAAAGATGATCTCGTAATGCTCACACGCTTGTGCACAAATTGACCGCGAAATGATTTAATCAAACGGGCATGATGTATTAGGGATTTCTGTGAGAAGATTTAACCACCACATTGATGATGATGATGAAACAATTTTAGGACCAACACATGATTTCTCATCAGCCTCGGTGGTGGATTTAATACTGTCGCTACTATATGCAAGATCACCAATTTACATATGACACAAAGTGAATACACGAATATTCGGTAGATGTGGGAATAAAGTGATGTGGGGTTTGTTAGTTCGCCACCAACCCAGCCAGATGTAGTTTGGCTTGAGATCGCGCGACAATCATTCAGTCGTATCTCGTGCAGTGGACCTAAGTGAAATTTCCTCTGACGACACCGCCAAAATGCAAAGTCTCGAGGATTTAATACTGCGATCGCAGAAATTCTCCCTTCCGGACTACCTTGTCTTCGTCGCGATGCTCTTCTTCTGCATCCTCATTGGAATATACTTTGGCTTCATCAAGAGCGTCGATACAGAATCAGAATATCTCGTTGGAGGTGAGAAGTCAGCTTGAAATGATCATTTTAAGCTATTTTCGGGTGTTACAAACAGTGACGAAAATTTCGCTCCTCTCTCTATACTTTGTCTATATCATAATGTGACGAGCACACACTTAATTAATTCAAATGGCAATTGCACGCGTTTAGAGGAAATTTATTTGAGTGATTTTTATTTCTCACCACTCATTTTATTATCATTTATCACACTAATAAAGCGAGAGATCTTCAGTGCAGAGATGTAATCAGATGATTTCTAATGCAGGTCGAAATATGAAAACTGTGCCAATTGCAATGAGTCTCATTGCAAGTTTTATTAGTGGAATCACCCTTCTAGGACTTCCTACAGAAGTGTATTCATATGGGACGCAGTATTTGTATGTAATAACAGGTATTTTGCTGATGGGTATCACCTTTACCACAGTCTATTTACCCGTTTTCCAAGGACTCAACATCACATCTACGTATCAGGTAATATGGTATATTTTATACAACTCACTGCATTTGGTCATTTGCCAAATTTGGTAATTAATTAAACATCTTAATTAGTATTTGGAAAATCGTTTTGATCGACGACTTCGCCTCTACGGATCCATTATGTTTACCATAATGAATGTGGCCTACCTCCCCATTGTGATCTATGTACCCAGCATGGCGTTCAACCAAGGTAATTGTCCTTCCAAACACCTCGATCATGTGGCTAATTTAAAAAAGAATATACTCAATATATAATATCTTCTTCAATGTATAGTAACTGGCGTCAATATTCACATCTGCTCAATAATGCTTGTTGTCGTCTGTGTATTCTACACTTGCGTGGTTTGTAGCCAAAATATTTCTCGTTAATATTAATCATTTCTCCTCAAGTCACTTTCTCTCTTATCCTACCAAAAATCTCTGACAATTTGCAAAGGTGCTAAACCTTTATTAAATATTTTATCTATATAGCTCGGCTGTTCTCTTATCTCATCCTCTATTCGACAAATTAAACCACAATGCAAAGGGTTGACCGTTCCAGTTGCTGGAAAAATTACTGTGATTTTTTTATCAGTAATTTGTGTAATTTAATTAGGTACTAAAGAATTGAAATAACGAAGAATTTATGGAACTTTTACATTAAGTCTTTTACTGATCATTTCATATCTTCTACTGATCGACTGATCAAAAGGATATTAGTGAAAATAACTTGCTATCACATCTTTAGAATTATGAGCGCAATTAAGATCACTTGGAACAGTCATCCCTGTCCAAATTCACATTGACTTAATTATTCAATTAATGTCTTTTGATTTTTTCTACCAAACGCAGGGTGGTTTGAAGGCCGTTGTCTGGACGGATGTAGTCCAAGCAATACTGATGTTTGCCGCCTTGATTTTGGTCGCGATTAAGGGGACATTCCACGTAAATGGGCCGGATGTTGTGCTAAAGAGCGCTTTTGAGACTAATCGCATAGAAGCACCAATGTAAGAAAATTCTCACTTCTATTCGCTAATTAGCTAACTCCCTCAAGATTTCCCTTCTGACCAACAGATTCAACATTGATCCCACAATAAGGCACTCCTTCTGGTGCCTCTCAATTGGAGGCGTTTTCTATTGGGTGCAGACAAATGCAAATAGTCAGAATATGATTCAACGATACCTGGCACTTCCGTCACTCAAGGAGAGCCGGAAGGCAGTGTGGATCTTCGTGAGTGGTGTCATAGTTCTCATGCTACTGTGCGCCTACAATGGTCTCTTGATCTTCGCCACCTATCGCGATTGTGATCCACTGACCACGAAACTGGCCAAAGCCAAGGATCAACTTCTGCCACTGTTCGTGATGGACACTCTAGGGGAATTGCCTGGTCTCTCCGGCATGTTTATAGCCGGAGTGTTCAGTGCTGCACTCAGTTCCCTATCCACCTGTCTCAATTCAATGTCCGCCGTTGTGCTGGAGGACTTTTGCAAGCCCTTCGCACGGAGGCCCCTCTCCACAAAGGCAACCAACTGGATCATGCGGTCAGTGGTTGTCGGTGTGGGAGCTTTATGTGTTTGCCTGGTGTTTGTTGTTGAGAAAATGGGAACCGTGCTGCAGCTCACAATGAGCCTAGAGGCTATCACGAATGGACCCCTATTGGGGATCTTCACTATTGGTATTTTGTTTCCCGCAATCAATGGGACGGTAAGGAGCTCTAATATTTGATTTGATAAGAAACATTTCCTTACCTTTTATGAGTTTTTAGGCCGCTTTGACTGGGGGAATTTTCGGCGTGGTGTTAATGACGTGGATTAGTCTTAATGCACAATGGGCCATCGCGTCAGGATCACTGAAATTCGACACAAAACCCATGTCAGTCGATGGATGCAACTACTTATTCAACTACACCTCTACAGTTTACACCACACAAACACCAATTGATCTGGAGGCGAGGTAAGTGATCACGTGGATTTAACCAAATGAAATAATTTTGATAATTTGGGAAGACCCCAAAATTTAGAGAACAAAAATTCTTTTACCAATTAGGAATGATTTATTCCGCTCTATTTGAAGTATTTACTGAAATATTCAAGGAATTTGCAAATATTTCCTAAATTCGTATTTTTTGCGTATTCGATTTATTTGCCTGATATGAATTCTGAATTTTCCCCCATTTCCAAATAGACCATTTTTTTAAATTTTCCTTCTTCAGAGTATTTACATTGAGCTATTTTTAGATTATGATCGAATCTCCTTTTTAAGAGTAAATTTAATTTTCTTTTTCTGAGAAAAACGATCTTCAATAATTACTTATAACACTTCTAACATAATGAGGTTGATCTACGTACGAAGAAACTAAAAATGTATTTTCTATTACAGGAATGGTTAACCATGTAATCTTTCACTAGCGCTTAATGATTTAATTGACGCGAAAGAACATAAAATGCCCACATATTTCATTCGATAAACCTCTGAATTAAATCATTTGGTGCTTGTGGAATTTTGCCAATGTTTTTACTAAACAATCTGCGTGTTTTCAGCGTAATGCCTCTGTATCGAGTCTCCTACATGTGGTACACCTTCATCGGAGCGACATCTACCATGATTGTAGCTGCTCTATTCAATTTAGTAAAAGGAGGCAATGATCCTCACCTTATAGATGCATCGTTGATATCTCCAGTCATCAGGAAGTACTACGGTTGTCCCCAGAAGACAGAGAAAGAGGATGAAACGATAAAGGATATAGCAGAAGAGTCTTATTTGTAGAGCAAATTCGTGATGATTTCTTATTGCCAAATAAACAATTTCGATGTTCCATTCCGTTGACGAAATAACAGTCTTTTTTCTGGAAAAAAAAATATTCCCTCAATAAAAGAAATTAATGTTTAATTTGCAATAAAACTTACCTCTATTGAGCCATTAAATGGCTAGATAAGTAGAATTTGATCCTGTCCTTACATTCCTAAACAGTCCAATTGGTTTTGTGGACATGAGATTGTGCCGTCGCATCGCTTCATTGATCTCCTGGACAGTGATTGGCTTCACTCCATCTGAACCCCTTCCTTGGGTGATGTCCGGACAGAGGTGAATCATTCCATAAGTGGATCCCGATGTGACTCGACTGTATGGTTCAGTGATCCTGTTGCTGGAGTTCAAGCGCGTCAGGATGCAATAGTCAACGAGGACAGCGATTGTCTCATGCACCAGATAGGCCAGTATTTTCAGAACCTCTGCAGTGATTTGCACCTCTGCCGGGATATTGAGCCACGATCGGAATTTAATCATCATGGAAGCGGAATTATTCCCATAGAAGGAAGTCCTGCGAGCAGCATGGAAGTACTCATACTGATCGCCACTTAGCATCTGAGATATACGATCAGCTCGAAAAATCCTACGAGTCTTCTCCTCGTCGAATCTCTCAGGCACCTCCCGGTCGCTGTCATCATCAGAATTGGATCCAGGACTCGTTTCCACCTCCTTCTGCAAAGCACTTATGCGGCCCTCCTTGATGTCTTGATACCTCTGGAACTGCTTCATGTACCGCAAGTGCTTCTGCAGCCTGAAGATCCTCACCGGATGCCGCCGCATCAGATATTCAAAGTCCTTCTGACTGGGACATGCGACACCCTTCCTGGCCACTGCACAGTCAATCACATCCTGAAGAATGCCCCGCATCTGTTGATAAACTATTTTCTCCACAAGCACAACAGCTTCCTTGAGCGGATGCTCACAATCACCAAATCCACGCATTATACTGCTGATCTCTGCCGTAAAGATCGGTACGTAATCCCCGGAATCCGCTGATCCGGATGCAAAGTGCACTTGTTGAGTGGCATTCTGCGATGTTAGGAGACTTGTGATGGTGGAATTTGAATTGGCACGGGCTTTCTTGAGGTTGGGGAAGTTGTCCCCACGAGACATTTTCACTAAAAATCACTTGAAAAGAGCAATTTTTGAGGAAATTGAGAAGAAAAACAAAAACACTAACTTTTGGCTTTTCAAGCGGTGCAAAAATGTCAATTCCCGGCACCCGTGGCGCTGCAAACCACAAAATTCCTATTTTAAAAAGAGGGGATCCGTTAATAAGAGAAGTTTTGCATGGAAAATTATGTAGGTATGTATGTAAAATAATTAAATTTTAACTAATTATTTCTACATAGTTATAGATATACTAGTAATTCCTATTATTGCTTCTATTAGATACGTTCAATTTGATCTATAATATACGAGTCCAATGATAAATTGGATCAAACACCTACAATGCAATCCATGCGGAATTGGGATGAAATCGTCTAAGAGCAATATGTGTTCGATCGGAACACCAAGGAAATGCAATTCTTCCCAGACCAGACCAAGTGGAACTTCCATGGGAATAATATTTTTCGCCATGGGAGCCAAGGGATGTTTTGGGTGGGCCACTTTCTTCGGATAAGTATCTATACGGATAATAGGAGTAAAATAAAATGTATTCTCTCAAAAGGTTAATTTTAATTTACTTACCGAAATTCTCCATTATCTCGATTATCCCTTTAAATTTAAAACTATTTCTTTCCAGGAGGTTGCGAAATCAAAAATGAGAACATCACTCTGTTTAATTTTACTCAAAAAATCAAAAACTTATACATTTTTCGCGAGTTTTCACGAGAAAAATGATGCAGATTTATCCAACGCCAATTCAAATTGCAACCCAGAGGACAGACAATCAATTGAAAAACTCAATGTTACTGATATAATAAATTTATTCAGAAAAAAATTATATAAATTGTGTGTTTTTTTCCCACCTCCACCCCCCGGTCCAAAGCTCACCAGAGCGAACTTTGGACCGGGACACACACTTGTATATTTTTTTTTATTAAAAAATTTTACTCACTCCGGATGAAACAAAAAGGAGGTATAATAGTATGAGTGTTGCGGATATAGTTTTAATATTCGCAAATATTCTGAGTAAATTGAATTAAAAAAAAATGAATTGCTCAAAT
>CAKKOB020000034.1:112286-128073 GCA_918844115.2 Phlebotomus perniciosus
AAGAATCTGTTGATAAATGTTAAGTAGAGTCTGAAAAATTTATCTAAGATCTTTACATAAGGTTAGGGGAGGAAAATAAACCCCTAAGCTTAATGTTTTTATTAGAACAAAGTATATTATAATTATATATCAAATTTGAATTAGGAATCGGTTGAATAAATGTTAGAAAAGTCTATAAAATTTGTCCAAGATCTTGACTTAAGGCTGGTGGAGGAAATTAGAAGCCCTATTGGAAGATGTTTTTTTTATCAAACAAACCCTTATTTTTTGGATTAAATGATTAAATAATAAATTTTTAATTAGGAATCTGTTGATAAACGTTTAGTAGAGCCTGAAAAATTTGTCTAAGATCTTGACTTAAGGAGGACTTAAGGAGGACTTAGGGGATGAAAATAAACCTATAGGCTTATTGTTTCTATAAAACTCAATCTTTTTATTAGGACAAAGTAATTATATATCAAATTTGAATTATGAATCGGTTGAATAAATGTTAGAAGAGTCTATTAAATTTGTCCTAGATCTTGACTTAAGATTAGGGGAGGAACTTAGACCCCTATATAGAAGATTTTTGAAACCAATCAAAGATCAAGTGATTCTATATCGTTCCCAAATCCTATTTCATATCTTAAGATAAAGATCTTTATCGAAAACGTAGGTCTAACAACTAAAGTTGTTTAATATCTTTTTATTTCTTTTATTTACAAACTTTGAACCAATAAGCCAAACTTCTTTAGGAGACCTTAGCAAGTTTCCGAATGTATTTCAACATGCAAATTACCCACAATATTTCTTCAACAAATTACACTGGTGAATTGCTAAAGATTTATTGAAATTTTCTTGATATCTTCACTTAGTGAATGCTTGTGAGAAATTTATAGTTGTTGACACATTTTATGAAGTTCAAGAGAAATTGTCGACCCATTCAAATATTTATCACGCATTTGATAAATTGCAGATGAAAATACTGGTTCAACTCAAAGGTTTCCCGTGGCCAGTCTCGCGGTTTTTCCCGCGCCAAGTTGAACCAGTGAGGCATGAGGTGGGATGAGTTGCCCTGCCACAAGCATGTAAGAGGTAGAAGCAAAGTAGTAATTACCAAGAGGAGAGATTGTGTGATTGGCTGAAAACGCTAATTGCATGGTTTTGTGGGAAACTAAACATGTGGTTTGGCCTCTTGGAGCCCTCCTTCTCTGCGGGCAAAAGCCATGCAGGGCAAAAAGAAAAAAAGTAGAGAAAAGATGCGTCTCGGCGAAATTTTCAATTTTCACGCGGGAAATTGAAGAACAAATCTCTCCCATTGTCGATGATGGAGGTCTCGCGAGGAGTGATCAAGAATCGCCAGCGGAGTGTAACGAAAATTAATTACCAAATTACAACGCTGGTGACAAGTTTGGTTACTCAATTCAACAGATGACTGTGTAAATTGCCTCTTTTGCATTTTCATGTCGCGGGACCTCTTCCTCGTAGGAATTAATTTATTTTCTCGATATTCTCTTTTTTTTCACGGTGCCTCTCTGGTTTTATTTCTGGGTGAGTGGCTTTTTTAATTCTCAGAATCTTGTCAGCCCGATAGGAATTGGCACAGAGAGCCGGTATTAGACAAAAAAAGAAAAAAATAAGAAAAAAATGCTAACATCTTCCGTCGCATTTTGAATATCTATGAGAACGCGTAGAGAAATATACATACTTTTAGAAAATATATTTATTTTTCTTCTAGCATTTCACCTCTCTTTCGCCCCCTATTGCCCGCGAGTGTGTTTGAGAGGGAACCACGCCATAAATTTGGTTGCCCGTTATTTATGTAAAACACCTTCGTGTGCAGAGATAAAAAAAGAAAGAACTGAATCATATTCGGGAAGAACGTGAATTTATTAAGTGTGTGTTTGTTCTCATGAGTGTTCGCCACAGTGGAAAATAAACTAATTTATTTAGGAAGTTCCACACACGTTTCACCCAAAAAAAAATTGTACAATTCTTTAGCAGTGAACAAAAAAAAATTTATTAGTCAATTGTGTGTGGTCCCCTAGACATGGCGAAATATTCAAAGTGCTGCAACGCACCAAAACTTTCTATTCCTCAAGACACAACCGTAATAAAACCTTCTTTTTTTCGGTGTTGGTCAAAGAACTCAGTCACGTGAATCTTCGGTGCAACTTTCACCGAAAAATCCCGCTCTGAAATACCTCAAATAACTCAAGTTTCTCGCTATGGGCCGCTCGGTCGAAGGACCAAACCAGAAATTGTGCAATGATAAATTTTCTCGTGGTCGCCGGAAAAGCTCTCTCCCCGCGCCACCACAAAAAAGCCAAAAAAGTGAATTGAAAACAAAGCAGAAAATTCTATGAGCAAAAAATTGTATCTTTCACTACTTCCGATTTGACTGTTTTCCGTGACACAATAAAACAAAATAAAATAAAATTTGTGGAGGAAAAAAAGGCATCACGAGTAGAGTGACAGATTTATGGCCATTGTCCGAGTTGTTGAGGAAATTTCGTTCTTTTTTTGCCCCCTTTTGTCCTTTCACCAGAACGCCAGTGAAAAAAAATCCCCAATTTTCCTGACCACCGAAAAAAAATCCCAGAGAATCATGACAAAAATCACGGGACAGGTGGTCCCAATAATCACCAGTTTGTGATTAATTGAATTGACAAAATTTATCATAAATTACCTCTCAATTAAGTGCGACGGTGTTTCGTGCGACGAAAAGGCAACGCGAAGCAACAATGTTGAGCTGTTTGCTCCTGTGGTTCGTGTTCATGCGGTATAAATGCACATTTAATAAGACAATTATATGAATTACAAGTGCATCAGTACAAATTGGATAATATTCATCCGGTGCGCATCTGGTTTCACACCACTCACTCTTTTTTTATAACTACTGGTTGCAGCAAAAGCCCCCACAATCCCGAAAAAAAATTATATAGAATTTGAGATGTACTTAAGAGGTTAATTTTCAGCATACTTTTCCCCTCCAGTGCTCCAGCTGAAGCACAAGGGGCGGACAAGTGGTAAAGTTCACGTACATCAGAGAGATTCGTGGAGACGAATGATATGAATTTGCATTCAGTGAGCTTACAAGACGCTATATATGTATAATAGATTACTAGGGGGAGATATTATGGTTAGAAGTGGTGTACATTTGAATGGAAGTGCGTGTGAGCTTTGAGAAGTAGAGTGGAAGTGCTAAGATAACTCAAGTATAATATTATAATTTGAAAACTTTCAGGAGCTTTTAAGAAAATCTAAGCTTGATTAGATAAAAGCTTTCTAAAATTGATATACCTACAACTGTACAGAAATTTTCGAGCATTTGAAAAAAATGATCTGGAAAATTTGTGAAGCTTTCGCATAATTTTTAGAACTTTTGAAAATTCTAGAGAACTTTTGCAGATTTTCTAGAAACTTTTATAGAAAGATTTAAAAACCTTTCTTAGAATGCCTTAGAAACGTTTCTTGTAAGGCTCTAGTTTTCTTAAAAAGCTTTAGAAACCTTTAGAAGCTTTTTTAGAAGATTTCTAAAGCTCAAATTCGAAAACTTTGAAGAGCTTTCATTCTATCAATTTTATTGTCTACACAGTCTTCTAAAGCTTTCTGTGAAAGCTTTGCAAAGAAAGCTAGAGCTGTCTAAACAAGTTTTCAAAGAACGGTTTTTAAAGCTTTCTAAAATGCAAAATGCTTTAGAAACCGTTCTTTGAAAGAATTATTTAGACAGCTCTAGCTTTCTTTGGAAAGCTTTAGAAGACTATAGATAATAAAATTAATAGGATGAAACCTTTCGAATTGGAGCTTTGGGGATCTTTTCAACAAAATGTGGAAGTTCTGGAAGTGGTGCACATCTTTCTGATCATAATATCTACCCCTTTATAGATTATACATAACGCAGATTATATATAGCAACATAATAAAATTATGTTGTGGGAAGGCCAACGTTTTACTAAGAAAAATTATAAATAAATTAAGAAAAATTTAAATAAATAAGTAAAGAAATATTGCTGCGCATCTTTAACTTCACTTATTCGCCCTTTAATAAAAATTTCTGAATAACCGACTCATTGAGAAGTTCAAAGAGAAGAATTCTCTGCTCATTTGAAGGAATGAATGCATCGCGAATTTCTTCTTGTCGCTTCTATGAGAATATCATAGGGCCGAGTAATTTGCTGCCGGTGAGATAATAACAAACGTGAAACATGTAAGACAATTTTCACAGTGCCAAGAGATGGACTATTGAAGGAGGGAGAAAGACAAAATAGTGCGAGATGTGAATATGAATAGCCTCCAAGAATGGTGGAGGAATTTAATGCTTTTACGGCGACGAGTAGAGATATTTTATTATTCAATTATGCACTTTTTTACGATAAAATGGTGTTAAATGAAATTATTGCAATTAAAATGCAAATTAGATGATTTGTTGCCTTCCACCATCATCCAATGTTACTTATTAATTCTCCGGTATTATGAGCCCACCTATTATATACCTTCGATGGTCTCTTGCCTAGCCAAGGGGCTTCTCCTTTCCGCTCACCAGGCGCACTCACTGCTTGTCTTTAAGCTCCGTGGAGGTGTGAGAGATAAGAGAAAATTCGAGATGATTTGACGTTACAATGGGTGGGAAAAAGACGCTCTCGAAGAAGTAAAATCTCTCTTCAAGTTCTCAATTGAAACGACAAAGAAGTTGCGCCCGCATTTCCGAGACAAACACCAAAAGTCTCGAGAGTGATTGAGTGAAGAAAAAAGGCAAAAGCAAGGGGGAGATATTGGGGTGATAATGGTGTGTAAAAGCTCTCAAATACTTCATGCATTTCGGAATAGAATGCACTTCTTAATAGACCTTTTAAAAATCATTTAAAAGCTTAAAAGCTCTCTAAAATTTTCAGATTATACGAAATTTGCTAAAACTGATTAATTGTCTAAAGCTTCTTATAAATTTTTGAAACTTAATCTTTATCTTAACCTATATCTTTATCGCTTTTTTACAAACTTAAATTTAACTAACTATATTTTCAAATTGCTATTATTTCTATTTTAAAATAAACTTATTATTGTCAAAGCTCTTTCATTCTAAATACAAACTCTGTGTACACCACTTCTATCCATAATATCTCCCCCTTGTGCCCAGGGTGTTCTGGCAAACAGTGACCAGAAGGAGAAATTTAACAGAGCGTCCAAAATGGGAGAATTGAATTAATCTCAATGATCCACATGCATCTTCTGTAACATATCTGATGATGTCTTAATTGGTGGAGAATTTCTCAGTCTCTTTGTGGGAAGCCTTCAAAAAAGCCCGACATTATAGCTTTGACTCTTTTTTTTTTGCTCCTTCATCTCACCATCGAAAATTAAGAAAGTGAGCAAAACTATTTAGAATTTTTATTGCACTCCGTGAAGGTTAAGAGCTCATTTTCTGCGTGAAAAAACACTTGCAAATTGTGAAGAAGAGAAAAAAATGATAAATTTCTTTGTATCATGCAAAAAAGTTCGTGATGTTGAGAATTCATCTGTGAACATTGGAAGATATCCATCATTCTGATCATTACAAGTTTCTTCTTGTAAAAGAACCCATCTTTTTATGCAACAGCAATTGGATACTAGCATTTTCCAAGAAATTGTATGTTTCACTGTCATAATGAATATTTCACACTTGTTTTTTTTTTATTAATTGAATTTCATGATAAGAAAACAATTATCTTTGTATTCGCAATGTGTTTAGAATCAATAAGATGGTGAGTTGGTAGGTTTTACGGAGAGAAATAAACTCTGAAAATTTGGTTTGGAAAAATTCATTGGTTCTTGAGATATTCACAAACAGAGTTTAGCGAAGAAACATAGAAAAACATCGAATCTATTATCATTGCATTGGCTCAATTTTCAAGCGATTTTCAAAATCATTTGTGTTTTGAAAACCTGCAAAGATTCCCTAATAATTGAAATAAACTTTAGTTCAGCAAAGCTTTAAAAGCTCTAACGAAAGTTCGCCTCAACTTTACCTCAAAATGATGGTGAATAAAACGAAAAGTGACCTTTTTTATCTTCTTGCTGGAGAATTTCTCTTGAGGAATTCATTCCACGAAGGGGAGTCCTCAACACGTGGCGTTGCATAAGGCGGCAAAAGTCGCGACGGTAACAAAAACAGGTTCTTGCATTTCGCATGACATTCAGTGACGACGAAGAATACCAAAGTGGCCAGTAAGTGGGTTAAAAATTTGAATAAAATTTCCAGGAAGGGAAAAGTGACACACAAGCTGGCGACATAATCGAGGTATATATATAAATCGATAATTGGGATTTTTTGGGAGCTCCCAAGGCGAAGGCCAGGTAAACCGCAGCCTCTTTCTCACGTGCTTTTTTCCTCAGTGATTTATTAGACATAGTTTGGGAGTTGATTATCCCGAAACGACAACCCCATGAAACGAAGGGAAAGTCTTTGGTTATATACATAGATATATAAATTTAATTTCTTTCCCATAATATTCAGCTTCTTTTTATTGCGGCTCATGCGGGACAAATAAAGTCTCGGCACTTACATTGAGGATAACAAGGTATCAATTTGTAATTTTTGTCTCTTAAGGGGAGGTGTTTTTCATCCCCGAGAAGGGGGAATTTTTTCACGAAACATTATATATATTTTTAAGAATGTATGTCGTGATTTTTCGACGCCTGACGTTTTTAATTTAAATAACTAATACTTTGAATATTCTATGCTTGCGCCAATAAATTAAGCATTGCGCGAGCAACAAATGTCGCTACAAGACACACAAATGGAGGTGCCTCATGGAGAGACAGATTATGCTGTTAAGTTGTCCGTTGACATATGGTTTACCTTGCTTGTAATGTTCTTATCCGAATTGTAACTGTGTCAGAGTGTCACTTTGCTCAAGACTTTTCATTTCCATGAGGCCAAGCACTATCCCATTTGGCGGCACTAATCACGAGTTTGATCTCATTCTTGCCTTTTGACACATTTTCACGTATTTTCCATTATGCATTTTCACATTTTTTTGAGCTTCTTTGCACGTTTTACTTTTTTGTTTAAAAACTCTGATTTCACCCACAGAAAGTGCGGTGAAAAATTCACCAAACCCAGATTGATATAGAGAGAAAAACTCTTCCACACGCACAATTTGCTTTCCCTCTGGGCAGAAAAAAAAAATGAAAAATGACGAGTAATTTTTCGAGGCACCAACACAGCACAATTGCAAGAGAGTTGCTCTCAATGGAATAATGAAAAATATGAATGGAGAAACGGCGAATAATTGTTACAATAAAATGCACTAAAAATCGTGAATGAATAATTCAAATAAATATTTATTATGACACAATCACTCCACTTTGCGCTGACTCAAAAGAGAGGACTTTTTTATCAGTGGGCGACACGAGGCACATTTTTCAGGCATTTCTCATTCTTTTCTGCATTTTATTCTTCTTCATCACTTGATGCACGTAAATTTTCGCGGAAAATCCCATAAATGTCCCGTGGACATTCTGGAGCGATCTCGCGGGAGAGCGGAAAACTGGGCGGAATCGCGTGTGATTTTCCCGAATGTCATGCAAACACTGAGAAAAGCCGTGGCTCTCGAGCACAGAGCAACGCTACAATTGCTCAGCCTTCATCTACCAGCGTCGAGTCGAGCTCTAATACACAGGCTGTTGCTGTCTCTTGTGGTAAGTTGTGCGAGAGCCCCCATGTTTATGGCATTCCCTCTTCTTTTTTCGCACCGTCCCTGTCGCTCTCGTGGTGCTTCGCTCCTCAATCAAAAGTCCTCACTTTAAGATCCCGCCACCACCATAAGAATTTCCCACAAATTTTCCTTTTCAGGCCGCCACAGTGTCTCAGGCAATTAATTCGCCACGAAGAAAAAATCTTGATAAAAATGCCCTTTTGGCGGGAAGAACGGAAATTCCACTGAGGAGATATTTTTTCTATTTTGTCTCATGGTATTATTGGGCGGAAAGTGGAAATCCACCGTGATTCATCGTTGTCTTCGTTTTGGGTAAATATTTGCCTAACGATTTGTCAAATGGCAGGAGAAGAAAAAGCTTGAAAAAAATGCTTGAGAGAAGGCCAGGGTCGGGCTGAGAATTTCCCCTTAAAGATTTTCCATATATATAGTGGGGATTAGCCCTATACCGCTCTTGAACCGGATAGTAAATTTCTGTGATGGAAATATTTATACATCGTATTTCAAGATATAGCTTAGGGAAATTAGTTGATTTGAGGCAAGAGTTTGAGGGATCCTGATTGGAATGGGTTGGAAAATTATTATATATATCCATTTAAAATAAAAAAAATAAGCTGAATACAAAGATTAATAAAAAAATAAAGAAAATATAATACCTCAGAGATCAAATCTTGAAAATTTTATTATCTGTTATGTTTTTTTTCAAAATTACGCCTTTTATAATGTTTTAAAGGTAATTTTGAAAATTTGAAAAAATAGAAAAAGAAAAAACAAATTTTATATTGAAAAAATATTCATTTGAATGAACGAAAATCCGAATCTTCAACTTAAAGCAAGAATCTTCATTTTGGAAATCTGGTTAACGATTCCCCTATACCGCTTAAACTTTATGTGTCTCATTTACTATTACTAAACAGTTTTCCAAGATATAGCGATACAAAATAAGGTCTTTCAAACATCGATTAAAAAGAATCCTATTAAATTTTAATAATATTTTTGCTGGATTCAAAGATAAAGAAAATATACCTCTTATTTTAAATCTTGAAAATTTGTATTATGACTTTAATTACGTCTATTTTTTTAATTTTTATAATTTTTAAAATCTTAAAAAAAAATTGGAAGATGAAGAAATAAGCTTAAATTGAATGAACAATTCGAATCTTCAACTTAAACCAAGACATTTTCATCTTGGAACCCTGGTTTATGATTGCCCTATACCGCTTTAACTTTGAATGTCTCATTTACTATTATCCAACAGTTTTCCAAGATATAGCACTACAAAATAAGGTCTTTCAAACTTCAATCCTGAAGAATCCAAATTCAATCTTACTTCCCAGAATCTCTGTTAAATCCAATTCGAACCCAACTTGCTTCCAAACCAACCCTGCTTGACAAAATATTTCTCCAGCTGAGCAGGAGTGGGAATCCCTCATTGAAGAGATTTAGATCCCACCCCATCGAGGCGCCCATCATATCCGCCATATGTGGACGAGAGTTCTTTCTCTTATGCGATGGCTGCATTTTGGCGTGAGTGTGAGCGTGTACACGCATGGGTTTGAATGTTTTTCCCCTGTGCGTGTTGGTTCAACTGTCAGAACAAATCAGTCAACGGGCGCTGTGCGGTGACTGAATAAGAAATATGACCTGCGCAAAAATGGACTCTCAATGCTAAATGGTTCCTCCTGTGGACGGACGTCTTGTGGCGGGGAAAAGAGAGAGAACCAACCACTATCGATCTTATGGGGTGAACATGAAAGTTCACTCTTTGGCGCCAAAAAGAATAGGCTTTCAGAGGCGCCGGCGATGAAAAAGTGAAAGTATACGCGCGGCAAATGTGCGAAATTATGAAAATCCGCGAATTTGTCGGCAATCGGTTTGAATTACTTCTTACAATTTAGTCACTATGGAATGTTAATTTAATGGCCATTAGACATGAAGGGCTCCCTCGAGATGAGAGACCAACAGGTTTCACACAACTTTTCCTCACCCACCCGGTGTCCCACAATTATGACCGTCTTTTGCGATTTTTCACCTCCTTCGGGGGCCGCACATTTACCTGTAAAGAGAAAAGGTGAAGCATTAAAAATCGATTGTCTGCTTTACACACCGTTCTTCAAGGGATGGAACTTTTGGGAATATTCTTATACAACTCAATCTTAAGGGTGGAAGTTTTGGGCTGTTTTTTTTTTCTTTCGTGCTTCCTGGCACCGCAATAAATCGCCAGGAAAGTATCACAACCTCAAATTAAATCATCTCTAAACTTTCTCTCACAGTTGGACATTCTCAAGACTTTCGGTGATCCTTTAATGTTGTTCCCGACGACAACGCATTGAGATATTAAGTCCTCTGATATTTTTTTGGAGGTTCGAAGTCTCAAAAAAAGTCGAGACCCAAGTAGTGGGTTTAACAAAGAGATATGCCGCCTAATGGCGTCTCAACCCGTGATCATCGAGAAGATTACAAGAAATACCAATTGAAACCACTTCCGTGATTAATCGGTGTGTGGTATTTAGGCGGTGTCGTTCCTGAAATTGCAACAAGGTGGCTTTTGGAGCCTGACCGAATGATGATAAAAAAAAACGGATTTCGGTAATTTCCCATTGAAAAGTGTGTGATTCTCATAAATTAGTCTGCGTATGGTGTTGAAAATGTCATCGTATTAGAGACCACAGATTCTGGTTTTATTGTTACGCCATGGACACTCATGCGAAGAGGAGAAGCGAACAAGAATAAGCCACTGTTTCTAATTTACACCGGCAGAACCAAAAGAGAACCCAGGTTATTTCATTTCTCACAAATCTCGCATCTCATGGAAACAATAGATTTTTTTTTGGTTCAACGAAAGGGTGGGAGGACCTTTAGGTCCCTGGTGACCTCATCAATAACTCAGGCGTAGCTGGAAAAATCATCTGCAATCATCGCCATATATTTCCATCGTCATTTTTGTCCGGCCGACCAGAATAATCGAATTATTTCATGAGACTTGCTTCTAATTGAAAAATATTGCTACAGACCCGGGGAGGAGCCACACATGATGGCAATTACGAGTCCATCAGTTGCAACTTTTACCACCCCGTGAGACTAAAGCCATAGGACTGGAAGAACTGGAAATCTTCGGGTTAGGACTTCTTTGTTCCCTTTGTTTCTCACCATCCTGGACTTAGGGGTTGACAAATAATCGTTGTTCGACAATTCTGGTCTTACAGATATTTTCTAAAATAACCTCAAAATCAAAATTAAGCACAAAAATTTAACTTTTAAAGATGGAACAATTCGGCTCAAAACTAAGATATTTTGGTTTTTAAATTTTGGTCTTACAGAAGTTTTCTAACTTAATTTCAGAGTTTAATTCTTTACTTAAAGTTGAGCTTCTGAGGTGGAAACATTTCAGCTCGGCGTTGGACATTTGTCGGGCCTTTGAAACATGAAGTTCTTTGTTCTTTGACAATTTTGATCTTACATACATTTTCTAAAAGCACCTCAAAGTCAAAATTAAGCACGAAGTTTGAACTTTTAAAGATGGAAGAATTCGGCTCAAGCCTGGATATTTTGTAAATAAACACTTGTTTTAGAATTTAGGTCTTACAGAAGTTCTCAAACTTAATTTCAAAATCTAATTCTCTACTTCAAGGTGAGTTTCTGAGGTGGAATCATTTCGGCACGATGTTGGACATTTGTCGGCCCTTTGAAACAGGAAATTCTTGCAGGGGCTGGTCGGTTGGATTGAGTTGTTTGGTGAGGTCGACGAAAAAAAAGGCCGACCACCCTTTTTTCGGCGGGTTGTTTGCATGTGCTCTTGAAATTCATAATCATAAAACCATTTTGTCCGCTATACGAGAAATTAAAATGTTAGACCAAATTGATTTATGGTCGCGCTAGTTATTCATATTGCCGTGATGATGACACAGCTGACGTTGGTGTTTTGTTCGTTGATCATCGTTCAAGGCAATGAATAATTAAAATGTGTATGTTCTCGCCCCAAAAACAGCCTAACCCACCAGCACACCGAAAAAAAAGTTATTTTCTCAGTTTGTTGGCAACCATTAGGGAGTATTGAAGATAATTGGGGACCCCGCGAAGGTGATAATGTTGCGCTATTTTAGAGAAAAGCTCTTTTGGAATAAAAGGTATATAAATGCATTAGAAGTGTCGGTGCAGAGGTTGCCTGGGTATAAGAAATTTAATATAATTTCACTTGGTTGAATGAAATTGTGGCTATCCCCCTTATCAACTACTTCCCATCGATTCTGCCTTGGTCGCGTTCTCGTTCCACATTGCTGGACTTGGGCCTCGTGTTTTGTGATGTTATATACAACCATCGGCGTTGTTTCTTGGTGAGCCAAAAGACGCCCTCGGCCGCTCTCTCCCCGGCCATGATCCCATCCTTTTCTCGACATGGCAGTGGAAACCCTCCCGTCGAGCGAGGGAACCCCCTTCTTCTACCAAAATAACGGCCTATAGGCAATAATTATAATATAACTTTCAGAAATTGATTTATTGCGCAAAATTGAAGATAACGTGTATGCTAGGAATAAATATATAGAAAAATGGAAATTCCACTCAAGAGCCGTACAACGAATTATAATTTAATAAAATACTATATACATAAATACATCACATTCTCGCGCAGTGTGTCTCTAGAACACGCTCAGAGATGCCACACGGTCGTTTTTTTTACTTATTATTTTTTTCATGTTCTCCTCAAAACTATCCGTGTCTTTTTCAGGGAAGAACCCAGGGAGTGAGACAGCGAGAGGGGTCCAGGAAACGGCATTCCAATAATTGGCCAATTTCAAAAACATCGCGCAGAGACCTCGAATTAAAAATTCCGATACGGATGGTTAAGAATTCTCAGAAGGTGAATCCGATTCATTTTCCAAAAAAGAGTTCTCTAATGGTAAATTGGAAATATTGACTTGAAAAATTTTTGTCGTGAAGTCGCTTAAAATATTTCCATTCTTTTCGAATGCATTGGAGGTGCAGAAAAAATGCAAAGAAAAAGCTGAGAAGATCGTCTTCAAGGTGGAAGAACTCCAATGGTTTATTTATTCTTTTATCACATCTACTATCCGCAATATTCTGCAACCAATAAATCATGAAAATTATAGCTTGTTCCACATTTTCGTTTTGGATTAATGCTCCACTGTCTGAGATGAAATCTCACAGGCTAAATCCCTCTCTGTCTCCTCAATTCCTTTTTGCTTCTCTCACTTGTCTTCCTGGAGGTGGAAAAAGACCAAGACATTGGCGCATTTTCTTAAGCGAAAATGTGGCATCGCCTATAATTTTCACCATATCACGAGAATTTTTGATTGATTCACTTTGTGTTTGACACCCAAGATTTATAGGCCTAAATACTGTATGTTAGAGATTTCTCATAGATCCATCGATCGGAGGGGAATTCGCAGAAATCGATCAAGAATCGAACACATCGAACACAAAGAGTCTTTATAAGAAGAGGGTTAGGACTTAATTTGTAATGACTTTTTTTTAGATTTCCCGTCTTACAGAAAGTTTCAAAATTTATTTGAAAAATGTTTTTTGGAAGTTTGGCTGAGTTTCTAATCTAAGGAAAACCCGGCTCGAGCTCGGATGATACGGAAAATATCAAAAAACTCAACAAATTAAATTTCTGGGATTTCTAGTCTTACAAAAAATTTCTAAATTATACCTTGAAATTAAATCCAAGCCAAGTATGAGCTTCCAACTCCAAAAAAAAATTAAATCTTCTACCTCCCATCTTTGTTCATTAATATCGAAAGACAACACCGACATGTCAGTGTCGCCTTCAGGATGGCTCCAGGGGGTGTGACAATATCCACCCCCACGGAGATGGAAAATGGCACAATCAAATTTCCAACCGAATACGTCAGTCAGAGATCGGATTTCCTCGCACCAACACCCCCCGTAAAAGACGCCGTGATGCGAGACTCCCGACAGTTTCTGAGGGTTGCCGTCATGAATATTCAATTCGACCCCTTCGATCTCCCTCCCCGGGACGCCTTTGCCGATGAAAAGTGAGAAGGTGGCCGAGGAATGGTTTTAATATCCGGCGTCGCAAATCTCTAAGCCCAGAGCAAGGAGAGAGACCTCCAGGGGGTCTTCCATCCCCAAAAATATTCTATGACGATCCACCCTGTGTGGCTGAATTCAAATTTTGCTCCGGCTTTTTAATGAAAGCCGTCAGATTGCTGGTTGAGGGAATTATTCATGTCATGGATTATGGGGGTGTGTTTCGCTTTTTGCTGCTCATACAATGAATATTATTTCTCTACCAGCGCATCTTTGGCTTTTGTGTCCATGTGGGTGGGAAAAGGAAATGGATTTTCAACCCTTTTCCACCCCCACATGACAGGCTTTTGAGAGAGAAAAAATCAAAAAGGGTTTGCTATATATAATTTTATTATATATATTTTATATATAATTTTCGTATGTTTTTCCCTGAAATTTAATTCAATGCCTGGGTTAACAGTTCTTATTCCTAATTCTAACATCTCATGGATGTCGTGGCTGTTCCTTTTTACTCTTGTCAGGCCTCTCGTGCTTCTATACACACACTTTTTATCCCCATCGCGCCTCGTGAACGCGGGGGACAACGGAGCCGGCAATTGGAATTCCGAGTAAATTTACACACTTCCAAGAAAAAGCGTGTGCCGCGCAAAAATAACATGCAAATATGCAAATGCAACGACATCGTTAAACACTTCTCATGTGCACCACTGCAAAATGCTAATAAAATTTTCTTGCATGCACCAATGCGAGAAGACTTCATTAGTGAGTCAACATGGGTTGCAATTTCTGCTCTCATCTCACTCTCCTTTTATTTTAATTCAATAAAAATTGCCAACAAACATTCAATTAATATCCCATTTTACCAGGGGAATCCCTCAACGGGGGCACTTTCGGACGTGGTTTTTGGGTGCTTCGCCCCGAAACATAAATGTTCTTCCGTGGCTGGACAAAACGCAAAGAGAGTGCCAGAGTGTCTCATGGGGGGCGCAAAAAAGCGAGTCATCGTCTTTTATTGCTGATCGTAAATCAAAGGAGAGTATCTGCTTAAGTGGTTTATTTATTGCGCTCGAATTGCTCGAGATTTCTCGGGGAATCTCGCGGGAATGCGTCTGACGCATTGCGGAGACACCCAATTAGTGATTAGATGTATATATGATTTTGGTCATAAAAGCAAGAAAGCGTATGATTCGGTGCCAGAAGATCGAGAGTCCTCAGAATTGGCATAAAATATGGCAAAAGTGAGACTGTTTTTCTATGGAAATATAGGTGGAGGTTTGATTTTAAAATGTGGTGTAATTCATGAGATATTAGCGAAAATATATTGAAATAAACATAGAAAAACATCGAAAGTGCTCCCATTTCTTTAATTTTCAACCGATATTTGAATTTCTTATATCTTTGGAAAGGTCGTAATATTTTCTATAAGAAAAATACTTGTTTTGATTTACATTTCTTAAGAATTTTGCCAATATTACTACTTTGAAAGAAATAGGATATTAAATTTTGTAAAATATTGCAAAAGTTTGTTACTTCGATTTTTCGTTTCATAGATACAAAAAATATTAATTTCTTTACAAAATAACAAATTTATTTGTAAAAGTTTGTAAAAATTAAATGAATTCTAAAATATTGCAAAAAAGAATGTTATAACGTTTATGACTAACCTAAAAACGAACAAAGTTTGCAGATAAATTGTAAAGTTTATTCTTTATGACAAGATTCGGATAAGACCTAGATTTAACAAACCCGAAACAAGTTTGAAAGTTTGGTTTTCGAATAAGCACTAGGTTTAGCGAACCCGAACCAAGTTCCCGATTTAGGTTTTCAATTGAAAACCAAGTTTACCGAATCCGTACCAAGTTTATTAATTAGGTTTTAGAATAAGAACTATAGGTTTAGCAAACCCAAACCAAGTTCCCGGATTAGGTTTTCTATTGAAAACCAAGTTTACCGAATCCGTACCTAGTTTATTAATCAGGTTTTGGAATACGAACTAGGTTTAGCATAACAGGTTTTAACCGATTCAAAACACATTCGAACCGGTTTAGGATTGCAGGAAATCCAAAGACCTTTTAATTTCTCCAAACAATTTCTTTCAG
>CAKKOB020000035.1:0-10593 GCA_918844115.2 Phlebotomus perniciosus
ACGCAGGAGCAACTATCCGATTTGGACATCTTGGCCTTGCAGCCGCCGCCTTCGCCCTGATAACGCAGGAGCAACTATCCGAATTGGACATCTTGGCCTTGCAGCCGCCGCCTTCGCCCTGATAACGCAGGAGCAACTATCTGAATTGGACATCTTGGCCTTGCAGCCGCCGCCTACGCCCTGTACGCAGGAGCAACTATCTAAATATCTAATAAATATTGTAAAATATCTGTACAGCCGATAAGAGGATATAATCCTAATGGCGTGTTAGAAATAAATTATTATTATTATTATTATTAATTTAATTAAATAATATAGTTTATAGTCAGGTATTGAATACCTTCATTACAAGTGAAGTTGATGAATGTTTAAGCTCAAAAGCGAGTACAGGTAAAAACAAACTTTATACAGGAATTAAGAGGAAAATCAGAAAACAGAGAATAATCAAAAATGCTACAAAAAGTTTTACCAAATTCGTCCGTGTCCTTCATCTCTGGCAACTTTCACCTGAGTTTTTTGTCCCTCTGAGCCACTCAAAGAGAGATGAAAATATTTTCCGTAACACAAAATCATAGCGTAATAAACTTTTAGAGGAAGTTTCAACTGAAATCTCTGTGTTATATATAAACATTGACTGGGAGTGAAGCATATATTTGATGAAATGCCTTTGGGAAGTAAAGCAACTTGCCCAGTCAAATAAAAATTGTATCACCAAAGACTTCTTCTTCTTTGACGTGAGAAAGAGAAATATTCATCACTTTTGATAAATCTCCAATTTTCTCCTCTTCGCCTTTTTTATGCCTTGCGGAGCTGGGAGAGAAGAAAGATTAAAAGAATGACGAAAAGTTACATGGAAAACATAAACTTTTTTCTCGCCTTTTCATCTGCATGGAAACGAATCATGAAATGATTTTCAAATATTTTCAGATACGAGAAAAAGTGGAAGAATTCTTCGAATAATTATTTCTGCCTGGATGAGAGTTCTTTTTAGCGTAAAAATCACATTTGCATATTATTTAGTTAAGGAAATTATTCTTAAAAGCCCAGGTATTTAAAAAATACTCGGCTTATAATCTAAAAGTTTCTGTCACTTTCTGTCCACCCCCATAAAAAAGAAATTTCAACTCGTTACGTAATGCGGAAAGTTTTGGAGTTCGCTGTGAGAAAACGACAGGTCGTTTCGGAAAAAGAGTAATTTTATTGCAAAATTCTCTCTTTTCTCGTATTATTTTGATTTTATTTGAAATACGTGGGAGGAAATTTGATCTAATTTAGTATAACACTTTTCTCTTTGTTTCTTTTCTCTATAATTATTTAGATAGGCTGTCGTGCGGAATACAATGGGTTAATTTAAAAATATTCTACATTCTAATTTAAAAATTATATATGTAAAATTATATAAAATAAGTTTTTTACTGCATATTAAATAAATAACTGAAGTTCATTAAAAGCACTCTTACAATATAAGCTTTTGAGAAAGCTTTTCTCATTTTGTTATAAGAATGTTTTCTGAAATCGATTTAGAAGCTTTTCAGAAAGCTTTCTATAAGCTTTTAAGAAAGCATTCTAGAAGCTTTTGAGAAAGCTTTTCTCATTTTTTAAGAATTCTTTCTAATAAATCTTAAGAAAGCTTCCTACAAGCTATTCTAAAGCTTTTTAGGAATGCTTTCCGTGAAAGCTTTAAGAAAATCTGCAAAAGCTTTCTAGAATTTTCATAAACTCTAAACAAATTATCCGAAAGCTTTATAAGTTTTCCAGATTTGTTTTTAAATAACTCGTAAATCTCTGCAGAGCTTTCCAGCAATTTTAGAAAGCTCATGCTGACATTTTTCAAATTTTAGGAATTTCCTTTGAAGCTCCTGAAAGATTTTAAAAGCTCTTAAAAAAGGTTTTTAAGGTTCTAGAAGAGCTTGTCAAAACTTCTGATATTCCATATGAGCTTTCATAATTACTTGACTTAACTTTACTGTCCCACTTCCAAAAGCTCTCGCGCACTTTCATTCAAATGTACACCACTTAGTCCCTCCCCCTTGTTTATTTTTTTACTGACCAAATTTAATTTTATAACTACCGACCAATTAGGTAACACTTTCTAAGGACCAAATGTTTTTTGCCTATATCCGAAAATCGATATATCAATACATCTTCTGCACTTTCTGAAAATCCTAAATAAACTAAAAAATATCCAGCTACTGAATGAACCTGATGAATTGAATAGTTTACGAGCTCGATATGTATCAAACATTTACTGTGTAAATCTACTGGCAAACTGCAACTACTGTGGCTCACCACAAATCGAGCTTTGTCCCCGAATACAACACTGTCAGATGTGTTTAGCAATTTTCACATAAAGAATTCATTGTAGCGCAAGGAGGGTGGGTTTTGACTTTATTGACATGATAAAATTGCAGAATGTCACAAATGCATTCACCTGCCGCATTTGCCAGCCACGAAGAATGACCAGGTATGTGGGTGGTCTTTTTTTCCACTCTACAAATATCAAATGAAACGTGGCGAATTGCACCTTTTTTGTTGCTCCTCATCCCTTTCTCTTTTTTTTCTCCCTCCGCCAGGTGGGACGGATATTTGAGTCTCTGACCCAAATACCTATGTTGGAAAGCATTGGGTGGGGTGGGAGGGAAGAGCATAGCAATTTGCGCATTCGGGGCGCTCTTCCAAGAGTCAGACACACTGGAAGGCCCTTCTCCAGCATTTCCCCACCATGCATGGACATTGGAAGTGACTTCTGATGAACCCCTAAAGGGAAAGCCGGTGGAAATTGTGCCGAACGGCGACGAAGTGCGCCGGTGATGGTATGAAGACTTTTCATACACATTTTCCCAGCTCGAATTGCCATCCACTTCAGTTTCGTGTTTCACGCCAATGCGAACGGATACGGTGCACAATTCCCGTGAAGATACCTCGTGGTAGTTGCGGTTTTTTTTATCATTTGCAACGACTGGATCGAAGTGAAGATCTTTTACCGCGAAGTAGCTTCGGGCTCTTCCACCGCATCGCGCGAAATCTGTGCTGTTGATGGAAAATTGAAGAAGTGCTCAAGTGACGGTGATTGTGAAAAGCAACGTTGAAAGAAGAAGTTTAAAAAATTCTGTGAATGGAAATTCCTGAAATTTCCACACTGATGAATTCGTGCTGAAGAATTCTCAAAGTCTCGCATCCAAAGAGTATTTTAGCCTAGCGTGTGCTCTTTTTTTTGGTGGGCGGGGGAGGTAAAAAAACACGAGGGATATTAAGGAATAAAAGGGCTAAAGCTTTTCAGTATAGCGGGGAGTGTATTAATTTTCAGGAGTCACCTCTTGGTCACCTGCTCAATTGGGCCATCACCTGAGGAAATTTCTCACCTAATTTTTCATGCCAATAAGCCCCCATTTTCTTGACGAGTGGTGCTATTTTCCCACCTGCAAAAATAGTGAAATGAAGGGTTTCGCCAGAGGTTTATTTTTTATTCTCGTCTACTCTAATGGTGAAGCCCGTCACGTATAAAAAGAGCATGTAGAAAAGGGTTGGAAAATGCGTTTAAACAAACGGCAATAAAGAGAGGAAATTGGGCAATTATACTGGGGCGAAACAACACACAAAATTCTCAGTGGATGTCCTTTTTTTGGGGGGGGGCCAAAGACAGCAAAGGCTATTGTTAGTTGCGGGAATATCAACAAAGTGTGTGTGATGGCAAATGGGTGGTAAAAGCTCGACGTTTCAATTGCAATTTAATGAATGAGTTACCCTCTGTCGTGTGGATATCAAAGAGCCTCAAGTGGCCTACAATTCAAGGGGTGAATATCACCTGTAATTGTTGGAATATTTAATGAATTTTTTAATTTTAGAACAATGATTTTTAACAGCTCTTTGTTCAAAATTTTCGTTACTTTGTGAGGATCCTTAACATGCAACGTATTCAATTTTCATTTGGAAAAACTCTTTTAGCGCTTTCTGTTTCCCATTCTTGTGGCTTTGAAATTGAAATTCCCAAGAGGTAGAGTCCCCTTGTATGAAATCCTCAGCATAATTGCTTTTTAATGTGCTACCATTTGAAACTAATAAACTAACATATATTTGTAACACTCCCATGGGGTTCAACAAGGTATATATCTCACTCGGGAAATCGTGTGCTTTGTGAAGTGGTTGCGTTCTTTTTTTTTCCTCTCGTCTTTCCCATTTTCACATTTTTCACTCGTTGCTGATACTTTGGCTTTTCCCCCCTGTCAGGCTCTCGATCCATGTCATTGGATAATCCATTGAAAAACACTACAGAGTAGTTCTGGGTAGGGGCGAAAAAAAGCAGAGCGGGCAAAATTACTCAAATTTCTTCGGTGTGTGAATTCCTCGAGGGGATTTTCTCGCTGTCACTCCCATCGAACCTTTCTCTGGTGCCTTTCACCCCTCGGAAAAGTCAGCACTAGAAGCTCTCTCTGGGAGCTTTTTTTCGCAGCGTGCGTCTGAATGCGTTGGTTGGTTTTTCGAAATTAAAATTGAAACGAAATGGGGTTGAAATTTCAATGAAAAAACGATTTTTTCACGATATATAATGGTTTGTGGCGTTTTAGGATGTGGGTGGAGGGAAACACTTCGCCCCCCTGGTAAGGGGTGCCCCAATGGATGTTGTAATAAAGTGCTACATCGAAGTGTGGGTCGTTTTTTTTTTGAGGGGAATCTCACACCCTCGCAAATCAACATTTCTCCATATACTACAAATCAAGTCATTTCTCGCATATTTTCTCCACTGACTGTTGAATGGTAAAATTGAAATTTTATTGAAGTATCGAAGGCATTTTTTTCCCTCTCAACCTCATAACCTTAGGTCTTTGCCTGGCGATAGAAATTCTCCCATGTTGCGAACAGCCTTCCAATCAAATGGTAAATTACAATTCTTTCACGGGGCGGGAATATTTTGCCTTATATAGAAATGTGTGTGAGGAGAGAGCTTTTTCGGGAGATGTACCAAATCGGGAGAAAGCAATTTGGGAATAGAGAAAATGAACGTTGACAGAGGAAATTTCCTAATAGGATTAAATATTCGATTAAATTCACGTTGGACGATTTTCTCATCAAATTGTGTGACTTTTTCTTCCTTTTGTTCCCCCCCCCCCCTTAGAAAATAATCAAATGCAATTGGTGAAGCAATGGTGGAAATATTCCTCCATTTCCGGGCTAGACCTTTTTTCCCATTCTCTTGTCGCCCTAATGGCGGGAGGGAAATCAGAGGGACTCAATCAATTAACTAAACCTGAAGGAATCACACAATCAAGGTGATTCTGGGCAACAATGTTGGAGATTTTAAATCAGAAATATTTGCTGAATTTCTACATGAAATTCTTCAAAATTTTATATGTTACTCGTTCAAGAATAAACTGTTTAAAATTTAAAAGTTTGTCAATGCTGAAAGTATTGTTTACAAAAACCATTCTTTACCTTGTAAATGCGCATCTCTCAGCCCGGAAACATTCACCTTTTATAGATCCTGAATAATTCCCAGCACCTCAGGCCAACCTTAAAGTTGATGGAGAGGCACCTCTTGAGCGTACACTTAAAAAAAAATCCCAGATAAATTTTCCCTGTAGACGTGTGTGTTTTTCCACCTCATCCTAACTCCTCAAGATTAACCACAGTTTGACTTATTCTCCCTTCCCCTGTTATTTCTTGGGAAAATCGCTGGAAGGGATTCAATAGAAAACGCTCCCTGATACCCGTGTGGAAATGGCTTAACGTGGAGATGGGAAGAAATTTCTCTCTAGAGAAAAAGATGCACTTGGGAGAATTTTTGCAAAAGGAGAGGAAATTCATTTATAGCCAAAATGAAGAATAAATCGTGAGAAATGCAGAGGGCAAATTTATTTGATTGCGCGATGGGGGAGAGAATTTTCTTGGCAGGATTTTCTCATACAGACCCAATCTGCTTGGGAATTACGTTTCGGGATTTGCCTCTCGCGTGCGGGGGCGGGGGGAGAATTTACAAAAGTTTAGTGGAAGTGATTGGGATAATCTGATGTGGCTGGCGGTGTATTTGGCGAGTGGAACATGAATGACAAGGGTGGTTTCGGGTCCAGAGATGGAAAATACATGAAAAACAAATAAAGAAATTATAGCGATCACCAATGATCCTAAGGCAATTTCAAATTCCATCCCTCACAACCGCTTCGGGTGGGGGGTGGGTGGAAAAAAGAGATGGTATGAGTATCAATGGGGAAGATGGAAAAAAGCAGGATCGGCTGGGAGAGAGAGGAAGACTCACTAATCTTGTGGGATTAAATGTGGAATGACACAATTTAGGGGTCGTTGTGTTGTTGTTTCCATTTTCTTCATTCTGACTTTTCCACCAGCCTCGCCATTTCTTTTTATACTCACCATCCACTTTGTATTCATTGTAAGCAACTTATGATGAAATTTCAGGAATCAACCTCGCACCCACACAGAATCTCGCGATACCCACAACTGTTGGGGCAGAAACTCACTCCACTTTCTTCCTTCATCATAATTCCAATTTCGCGGAAATATTTATGAGACACTTTTCACATTCATGTGGAGCAAAAAGAAGAAGAAGAAAAAAAAACTGCCGATATTTTATCGAAAATGTGTCTATAAGGCTGTTTTTCTCTCCCCATTCGATGCCAATTTTTTCGCGAAAAAATTGCAAGATTCACCTCTTTCAATATTTACTGCTCTACGGGTGGGAAAATCGTATTTTTTACCCACCTTCACACCCAATATCTCGGAATGTCTGCTCCATGAGTTAGATTTTGTGGAAAATTGCCGATGATGGAATGTTGGACCAGAAGGAGGTTAAAACAGAGAGGGAGCAAAGATAAATTGTTTTCTTCAATTTCTAAGGGGAATTTTAGGGGTTAAAGTTTGAATTATGTTTTAGTGAGACAGAAATATTTTGGCGCCAATTTTCCCCGAAAAATTATCGAATTTCTAATCATATCACTGTCTCTCACGAGATTCCATGAGAATTTTCAATCACTGAGGAATCTTATCCCATGAGATCCCTCAATCATGTTGCTTCATTGGGCACTTAATTAGATGAGAAATTAAACAATTCTCTGCCCGTATAGATTCAATCAGGACTACCAAATCCCACATGAGATGGATAATTGAAATGCGAGATGTAAATTGCATTGGATAGCTAAAAAAAATGAATATACGCAACATTCCACGAAATAAAAAGCACTTCCCGAAAATAAGCTTTTAAAGTGAAAGCACGTAATTGCAAGTTTGGCTCTCGCTTGTGTTGATTGCTGGCCATTTATGTGAATTAGTCATTTGCTTTTCATACCTCTTTCTAAATAGCCAGATATATGCAAAAAATTCTAGCATAGAAGAGATGAATGCAATATTTTTGTATAATTCACGTGAAATATGCATTCGTGAAAATTTCTTCTATCGTATGTTTCACATTCTCCAATTAGTGTTTCAAATATAGCAAATTAATTGAATTCAATTCGGTGCACATATTGTTATGCTTCAGGGGAAGTTTCTGTTGAATGATTTTCATCAATAAAACAATCCTGAGGGAATTGTTTGTAAAAATTGAAAGGAAAAAAGGAGGAATCCATCGATTTTACGAGACTTTTCCACTTTTGACTATTTCTTTGGGCGGAAAGCTGGGGCGGGGGAGGATGTTGTATGAAGAATTCCTTAAAACTTTTCCCCACCCCCACCGTCAATATCTATTGGCACTTTGTCGTGTGATGGAAACGAATGGATGGGATATATTGCTTGGGGAAAAATGTTTTAAAGTTTGAGTAATTTTTCTCAATTTTTATTCATTCTGGTGATTTCTTCTACTCCTCAGCAATCTTTTTTTCCATCTCACTCTCCTCGATATAACATCTTTTATTGCAACTTTCACATCTCGTTTTTTTCCATTCATCTCAAGCTCTGATATTTCCCACCACAACTCTCCCATCCAAAGTATGATTTATGATTGATGTGGAAAGTTTCCTTGTACAGAACGATGTAATTCAATTTTTGAGCACCATCCATAGTGAATTCATTAAAATTCATTTGATATTTAAACTGGGTGCCCTCTCAATCAATTTCTCCCACACACACACCGGGGCGAAAATTGATTGAGGGGAAAAGAATTGGCACGGAAGTGAGGGGCAAGTGTCGGGATGGGTGTTAATGAGAAATATTTCTGCAATCTGAACTTCATTAGCGCGGGTCAAAAGAGGGGCAATGAGTAAGGGTGCAAAATTAAAATTCCTTCCATGGGGATTTTCGGTGTGCTCCGCCTTTTTTGCGTCCTCTCTCTCCTCACATTTCTCACAGAGGACTCATCATTTTCCCTTCTGTGTCCAGGAAAATGCTAAGCTATTAATTATCTTTATGACGCTGGGATTTTCTCCTTTCCAAAACATCCCTCACCATCTCTCTTTGGCGCCATCCTTTTCGCCACCCAAAGTATCACTTTACATAGAGACAAAAAAGGCAAATTAATTACTTAAATTTGTGTATTTTGCCATCCCACGGGATCATAGGGATGAAAGAGTTTGAGAGATGAAAGAGTTGACAGGAAATTTGCTTAAAAATTTTCTCTAAAGTTTAAGATTATGCTCTTTTCTTGTGTTGGAATCCCGTGAGAAAATGCAAAGAAAAACATTTCATTTATTGTGAAAAAACCCAGGTATATTTTCCTCTTGTATAAAAAGCTTTCAATAATCAATCTAAATGTTGGCGTGAAATATTTCCTCATATGATATAGTATATGGGTTTTAATGGAAAAACAAAGAGTGGAGAAATGGTATTTGTATTATGGATTATGCTCTAGTTTTCTACAGCTGCGATTGTCAATCAATGGATTTGTGGTTTTATCCATATAGATTTTTATGTTGTTAAAAGTCGATTGATTTCTGAGTGAATTTGTTGGTTAAACTCATGTCACTTTTTTGAAGCATGAGCTTTCCATCAATGTTTGCTAACGAGATTCCTGGAAAACTCACCGGTGAAAAATAAATTCTATACTGATGAAAATCATTAGTGGAAAAATTTTAATTTCGCATCCAAAATGTGAAATGTAACCTGAACCACAGACAGAGGGAGAGCTACAAAAAATGGTCTAGTAATTATCGCGAAATTTTTTGCTATTTCTCTTTGAAAATAATAAAAATGGGTCCACCATATGAAATGTGGAGTGTTTGCAAATAAATATTGCAATTTGACTAAAAGCCAAAGGAAAATATTTTCTATTGTAACACAACTGTAACACCAATATAATTTCAATGCTGGAAGGTATATTGCAATTGAAATGAAAATTAATTAGAAGAGAGCAGGTTTATTTGTAATGAAGAAGTTTTCCAGGAAAAACTGGAAAACTGCCACCCAACTGACTATCACAGATTTAACATACAAAAATGATTCTTTTTAAGTTCATGTTGAAAAATAAAACATAAACAAAAATCTACTTTGAAAAGCTCCTCTCTTTCCTAACTTAAAATTAATTATTTTTAAAGTGTTTAATTATAACTTTAAAGCGCTCACTTTAAAAAACTTTCCTCTCTATCTCATTTGACTATCTCAACAGCTACATAGCGTGTAAAAAATCATCATTCGTGCCTTTTTCCAAGCTTATTTATTTTATTTTCCTGGGTGTATTTTCTAGATTTGAGACAAAACCATGGCAACAAATTTGAATCTTGTTAAATTTGCGTATTCATAAATCATGATTCAGTTACGACGCGTCGCAATAATTTCGTTTACAAATGCTGCAAATGGAGAGGGATTTTCCCGGGAAAAACACATATCTTTCCACGAAATGGATAAAAATCGCCGAGCGGTGCTTAGAGATGGTGAGAATTACCATAATCGTAAAATTCTACTAATTTTCAACATTTTTTACACCTAACACGGCAAATCTCAAATGTTTATCCGAAATCCCATGATTGCAATTCTGAAAACAATCAAATTTAGGGGGAGTGAATGGAAAAGTCTCTAAAGCATTTATTTGGTTATTAAGATTTTTGATAAGTAACTTTGGAGGGGTAAAACTTTTCGTTAGGGATTGCCTTTATGGCTCTATTTTTTGCACACACCCCCTTGTGATTTTTGGCAGAGGAGGAACACGGAGATTTCTTTTTTTTCGGGCAAAGGGATGGTCCATTCTGTAAACTTTGCATTTTCCAACTCCACTAATGAGGTGTTTTAATTACATTCCATGCTACATTACCCAATTTATTTCTGAGACTAGCGAGAGGGTCTATTTTACTTGACTTTCCTTGTCCGGCCTCTTGGGGTTCTTTGTCTTTTTTTTGTGCCTCGTTGGCCTCTCAAATTGAGGCAGAGCGGAATCTGTGGAAGGGTGTGCGGGCGGGAGAAAGGACATGCCAAGTTTACACTTGGAGTAGCTGGGATTCGGTGGGCCACCTCGGGAGGTAATGAAATTTGCTTTTCATCTGAAAATCGATGTCACTGGGGATGTCGAGACGCGTCTTTAAAAAAAATTGATCTAAATCGGTCCATAAACAACGGAGATAATGCTCGGTCAAATTCCAATCTTTGATTTGACATAACCCGGGTCAGGAAACATGGAGAGACTAGAGCGACCCCTCGTTGGAATTGTCTCAACCTCAGCTA
>CAKKOB020000035.1:18882-37749 GCA_918844115.2 Phlebotomus perniciosus
AATAGGGATATTGCACAAAAGATCTTATAGGTCGCAGTGCAGAAAAGGCCACTTTCGTGGCCTTATCGTCCCCTAAGGGAGGTAACATTACAACTCCTGTGCGTTTGCATAGGAGTTGTAATGTTACTTCTCTACAAATATTAATGCTCAATGCTTTATTACTGTAAGATTGGTTTCCATATATAGTGATTTTTAGTACATTGTTTAAAGGTGTACTAAAATTTGATACTACTTATGATAATTGTGTGTAATTTATCCAACAATCTCCTCACTATGAATTTCAATGTGTTTACGCCAACTTAAGCTTAATAACTTCCTTGATTCTAAAGTACTTTCTCGAGTAGTTCGTAATAATCATCATTTGGAAGCCAATTTGGTGTGAAGTAGGAGTAAAATGACTCGGCAATTTAACGATATATTAAATAAATACGAAATGTAAATGGTTAACATATCAGTAATGAGCTTTGATGGTATGAAATCATGCACTTCCTTAATGATATCTCTGCGTAAATGGAAAATCGTGAAAAGACTTTTCTGCTCGAAGATATTGACTTTGTAATTTTTCTCCCACTCCTTGCAAAGTTCCTTTTACTGTGGCTACAAAGTATTATTTCAATTGGATGGACTTATTATTAAAGATGAGAGCTTGTAATTTTGTCCGCTTTTTTATTCATCCCTTAATGCTGGGGATGTATAAAAAAGAATGGAAATTGAGATGAGGAAATTGCAAGAAAAAGCTCAGAGCTTTTTTTACAACTGTAAAATGTTTCATGAGTGTAAAAAGCAGGTGTCCATTAATTTAATTACACTATTAAAATATAATCAGATAAGATTATTTGTGCTATCTAAAATTATTTTAGACAGTGTGTGTGACTCAGGCGTTGGACAGAAAGATGACTAACAGAAACACTTTGTATGACAAGGAATTTCATTAATATAATTGCATGAGACTTGAGCTCGTGTAATTAATGCGGATGTGTCCGGACATAAAATTAGGAGTACTTTCATTTCACTGTGTGTTAAAACCACTCACAAAATTTTCCCTCTCATTCGTGGGTGTAAAAATTTCCCTTTTCCTCCTTCTCTCTCTCTCATTTGAGTCCACACCCGCAAAATTGTACAATGATTAAAATTCCCCTTCAAGTGGATGAGAAGAGCATTAAAGCTGCCAAAGCGGCTCTCATCATAAAAGCTTCCTTGTAAATCTCACTTTTTAAAATTTCAACCATTTCAACGTGGAAACGCCCGGTGTGGCGTATTTAACTAAGTAAATGACTGTGTCAGAAATGATGTCCATTTCAATGCTCAATACAGGCGGTGGATAAGCTTCTCAATTGGAGAAAATGTTGGTCACAGGAAGAGATAATTCCGTTCTCATGCAAAGAATTCAGCATTAGTCCGAGAGTGGCTCTATTCTCTAGTCCAGGAACACAATAGAGCCGATTAATGAAATGATAGCACCTCTTTCGCACAGAGCCCCCCTTTTCCTCGAAATCCGATTGAGGACAGATCCACACTTACAATAGCTCCTGGGTGGGAGGGATACTTTGGTGCTATGACATTTGATTTTATCATGTATGCTCATCCTATTCATACAACTATACAATTTCCCGGCAATTCAGGACATGTGTGGTTACTCCTCAAACTGCAGCGGAAAAAGCTTATCTCTATGATTGAGACTTCCAGAATTCAGAGAATTTTTGCTATATAGACTGACATTAAGGAAAAATATTAAGTAATATTGTAGACTTTAGTAAAAGCCAAAGTTGAAAAATTCTTTTTTCTCCATTCCCCATCAGAAAACATTTTGCCAAACAGGACGAACCAAGGGGAAGATATTGAGGTGAAAACGGTGTACACCATTTCCCACACTTCCATTTTTCCAACAAAAGCTTCCTGAAGCACTTCCAGAAATATTAGAAGTTTGGCGGGATCAAACTGGTTTAAACCCGGATTAAGTTTAAACCGGTTTAATATTGTAGGAAATTCAAAAACCTTTCCAATGAGTACCCACTTGATGGGTTTGGGGCGAGTAAAACCCTTTAAAAGAGAATTTCAAATATTTGACCTTGAAAAACCGTTAGGCGGAATAGTTCAAGGTCATTGGCATGTATGGACGAAAAGTGCGTCTAGTGAAGCTACAAAACATTTGTGAAAATTAAAAAATCGTCGGATTGGTTCTTGAGATATACAAAAAAACATGTTTTTAGGGGATAGGGGGGCTTTTTAGAAAAAAGAATGGCCTGATCCTGATCCCGGTCGACTTTATGGGGGTCCCCCGAACACTCGAAGTCTCTATCTGCAACTGTTTCGCCTCCAGATCAATAACAGACGAAAAAACGGAAAATCGGAGAAACGGATAAACACACTCGGATTGTATAGTATTGCCATTTTTGTGTCGTGGCAATAATAAAAAGAAATCGAAAAAATTCTACCTTCCGGGACTTCCGGGATGAAACGGCGCCACTTGCGCCATCTCTGATGGCTCATACCCGGCCGGCGAATACCAACATCGCAGCTACGCCCATTTTCCGGCTCAAGCTATTGCTGGCCGTGGAAAATATCATCAACCTTTATCACTGATACATCCAAACGTGCCGCAGGTGGCGCTGTTAGCCTGCGGAGCCCCAAAGAAGGGCTCATTTTTACTCTTTTTACTTGATTTTCACATTTTCACCATTTTTGTTCAACTGAACTTCACTTTCACTCACTAAAACACCTTTGTGGGCTTTTCACACACTTTTCCAAAACTTTTCACCGCACAGATACATTCAAATTCAAATGGATCCTTAAGAATTGGGGAACCCGCGGGGGCGCTACGCAATTTTTCCCCACTCGCGAAAATGATTTGAATTGATTTGGCGCTCTGCTGATCACCGACACAAAAGCGCGCCGATTTTCAAAAATTTTCCGACACTTTTCACATAATTTTCACACTTTCCAAGGCGCGGAAAAGCCATGAAAAACGCGGAAAAGAGAAAAGAAGCGGGAGGCAAGGCGGAAGGCGAATCGCCCGCGATCGATTAATCCCAAGGTGTCACAAATGTTCGTTAGGCTTTGAAACATGTGGAAAAATGTACTGATTTTGACAGCTTGCTATAAAATTTGACATTTATTGGCAGGGATTTGCCAGATCTGGATTAATCGATGAAACTGTTTTATAGCAAAGAGGGCGCCCCAAGCAAGGGCCCCAAGGGCGCCTAAATTTTATAGCAAAGTTTACATAACTGCAATGTAGTGAGTGTTTTCTTTTTGTTTGATCTGAAGAAAAACTCTGAAAACGTGAGGAAAACCCCAAGAATCAAGTGGAAAACAAGTGGAAATGGAAAAGAAGGCCTCTATTTTAGTTTTGTGAAACAATTTAAGGGGAGTTTGTCTGCTTTTGCGTGTTTTCCCGTGAGTCTGTGAAGCTGACAAGGAACTATCCGAAAATTCTTGCAGGAACTAATTTCCCAAGATTTCCAGTAGCTCATCTCTCCATTTCCCGGATGGACTACAGGTATCCTATCTTCCGGGAAGCTCTCTTCCCGGAAGCAAATTTTTACAAATCAAAATGAAGATCAATGATCAATGAGTTGATTATGAGTTGAAGATCAATGAGCTTCAAGAAGCCTAAAATAGACTGCTTGAAAATCCTAAAGCTTTACAAAATTTCAAAAAATCTAATAACAATTTCGAAAACTTTTAAGGAAGTTTGAGAATCTCTTTAAAAACTACAAAACTACAAACCACACCTGTTAGAAAATGTGAGCTTTTGGAGGTTTGCCTAATCAAGAGCATAAAATCAGTTCGAAAAGCTTAAAATAAATTGTGAAAGCTCACAAACTATATCCAAAAGTTATTAAAAAAAAAACCTTTTAAAGCTCTGAAAAACATTTCAAATCTCCCTTGATTGCTTTAGAATAGAAATACTTAAGTTCTATCACTTCCAAATGCTCTCGGGCACTTCCATTCAACTGTACACCATTTTTTTATAATATCTACCCCTTTTGGGGGGAACATTAACTAAGGGATATCAGGCGTGTGTGTCAAATTGTTGGCACAGAAAAATGTGCGATGGCGGTGAGTGTGTCAGGAGAAGAAAGGTCAAGCACTGCGTGATTTTCAACAATTCAATTATACGAAATGGAAAATCCATTTGAATAAATATGTTAGCGGGAGTCACCGCGGGGGGAGACGTTTCTTGCGGGAATATGTTAGTGAGAGAGAGAGCAAAATTGAGCTATTTCAGTCACTCTCCCTTGCTGTTAGTGTCCTCACACTTTCGCCATTCATGGCATGTCGAAGACCCATATACAAATTGAATTTTTTTCCCACATAACACCCGAAAAAAAGAGAAATTTTCTACGAATATGATACACATAATCCGACCAACATAAATCGTATGTGTGATATAAATATGGTGAGAAGAAGCATTTATTAATTTTATTTGCATTCTCCGCCCCAGCATTTATGGCCTATTTGGCCAAGACACCAGGCGTCTCCACTGGCAATGGAGACGCCTGGTGGAAAGTTTGCAATTTGCTCTTCTCAGCGAGTTTCTTTGCAAGTTTGCTTCATTTTCCAACACCACCATGATTGATGAAGTCCTCGCATGGTAGAAAAAAGTGCGGTGAGATGGGAGACGCCAGGTGGTGGTTCCGGGGTAATCCCCCACACGTAGAAAATGTGCCATCCGGAGGAGAACTTTACTTAGGCAAATCCTGGGCGCTCATGTGGGTATTAAATAACATGTGAGCTTGCATGTAGTAAAGGACTTTGGGGACTCTCTTTGGTCAATCTCGGGGTGTATGCTGGTTATTGGGACTGACAATTTATTGCACAACACTCTCTCTCTACCCTCGCATGATTTTGTTGTTAAGCAGCTTCTGCATGGAAAGAGATTCTTCGCCCCTTGCCATGGAGTATTCGATGCTTGTGAACAAGCACATATGCTCTCTCTGCACTCTCATCCTTTTTAAGTCGTATTTCCTGGTGCTGACTCATAAAAGTACAGCACTGACCCACGAGCCACCCACATCCACCCTCATATTGCGCTGGGCTTGTATGATTTAAAGAGGTCTGTGATTTAGTGTCGTGGGAGATTTTATACCGACACATATACGAAAAGAGAAAACTCACTATAACATGGTGATTTGCAGAGAAGATCGTTCCTTTCATGAATTGTGATTTTGAAGGGGAGCCACTGCCAGTAATCAAAGACCACAAATATTAATTCAAAACATGTTATTTCATTGTCAGTTTCAAGGGGGAGATATTATGATCAGGAGTGGTACACATTTCTAATAATAATGCTAAGTCAAGTATCTTTGAAAGCATCAAAGGAAGATCAGGAACTTTGAGGGGGTTTTCTAGAGAAATAGATTTTTTTTCTTTAAGAACTTGCAAAAACTTTCAGGAAATTATAAAGAAATTGTTGTAAAGCTCTGCAGAAATTTACGAGAGTTTAAAAAAATTCTGGAAAATTTGTGAGGCTTTCGGATATTTTTAGAGCTTTTAAAATTCTCGCTAAGCTTTTAAAAATTCTAGAAAGCTTTCTAGCTTTTTAGAGCAACTTTTTGGAGGATTACAAAACTTTCTTTAAAAGCTCCCCAAAGATTTATAAAACTGCTTCAGAAGTTTTCTTTAAAAGCTTTAGTAAACTTTCTTAAACAGCTTTAGAAAGCTTTTTCAAAAGGCTTTAGAAAGATTTTTAAAACTAGAAATCTTTCTTAAAAAGCTATTAAAAGCTTTCTTAAAAAGCTCGTGAAAGCTTTATTAATAAGCTTATGAAAGCTATATTAAAAAGCTTATAAAAGCTCTCTTAAAAAAAACTCTTGAAAGCTTTATTAAAGAGCTTATGAAAGATATCTTAAACAGCTTTAGAAAGTTTCTTAATAAAAAGCTTTAGTCACTTTCTGAAACAGCTTAAGAAAGCTATTTCGAAAAGCTTTAGAAAGCTTTTTTCAAAAGTTGCAAAACGCTTTAGCATAGAAAATACAATTGATAAAACGAAAGCTCCTGAAAGCTTCCAAATAGGAACTTTTCCACCAAAAATGGAAGTGTTGGAAGTGGTGTACGTCTTTTTTGGCCATAATGTATGTATGTATTTATTTGATTGATGCCCAAAGTTAAAACATGTACATATCTTCCCCTTGGCCAGTTTAAATGTAAATTAAATGATAGCGCATAAATCGAGAAACTTCCAATTTTTCTATAAAAACTCTTGCATTTCTTATTAGAATTTCTGAATAATATTACTGCTCTTATAAGGTTTTGAGATTCAGGAAAATTTTCAATTATTCAACAAGTTTTTTTTGTATAATCATCTTTAATTACCGTTAGGCAAATATTAATTTTGGATATCACCGGTATTTCGCAAATTACTTCCAGGAAATCTTCACGTATGATATTGATAAGTCTAAATGTGAACTAACGTATGAAAGCTGATATTTCTATAGGCAGCCAAAAATACTTCACATCTCGCAATTAATCTTTGAATATCAAATTCATTATTACCTTGTTATTTAACGCTGTGTGACAGCAAAATATTATCGAAATCGAGACATGTCATATGGGATGGGCTAACACAAAAACACTAGAAATAATTATAGGAGATTTTCTGCTTCTCCTAGCGTGTGATATGGAAATGTTGGACTAATTTTCGTGTACACGAAAGCAAAATTTATTACGTTTTATTTTGTATAAAACAAAAGAACAAAAAAAATTCTCCAACACGTGAAATAGTTCATTTGAATCTATTAAAATTAAAATTATATTTACAAATAAATTATATTTACAGTTGAGCGAAATATTTCTGCCTTTTCAAATAATACATTATACACACCTATTTTATGAATAGAACCACAAATATGTACATATAAAACTACATATAATTATTTTTATGAAAATGATTTTTAGCATGACTTCTTTTTCTCTCTCTCTGTTTCAGTGTCGACAGCAAGTGTTGAGGCAGTTCTTGGAAAAACCGCCTCCCTGCCGTGTGACATCGAGCCCGAGGCGAGGGATGATCGGGTGTACATGGTGCTGTGGTTCAGAGAAAGTGCCGGAAAACCTCTCTACAGGTGAGATATTCTCCCCCCTAGAAATTCGTATACATCAAAGGGGAACTCGAAAGGATCCTCAATAACCATGCTTGAGAGCATTCCGTGAGTGATTCGCCGAGGAGATACAAGTCTCCTCGCAGGGATGAGAAGATAAATTAATTAAAGTAATTCAATTATGATTGAACTGGGTTTGGGGTGTTGGATGGTTATATAAATATTTGTTGCTTTTGCCCACACAACTCGGAAGGACTCGGAGTCAAATTGATGACCAGACATTTTCCTATATCCCCAAAAACAATTCACTTTATTTGTGAATTAGGGAAATTCACTCTTGCACATTTCTTACACGTCATCCAACCCACTTTTACCTTATAAATTATACATGAAATCACTGGCTAATGTTCTCTTAATGTCTCTTCATTTGTGGCTGAAGAAAAATCTTGGTCTATAAGAAGAAATTAGGACATTCAGTTCAGCTATGTTAAAAATTCGTTTTGCAGCTCTATTTTTAGCAATTTGCTTCTGAAAATATTTCATTAATTCGCATATCGCAATAAATATTTGAAAAGTTTTCTATAAGTTATTCATAACGAAAGAATCGAAAAAGTTTACTCCCCAATTTGAAAAGGAGAAGATTCAAATTTATTTATAAGCTCCAAAAGTGAGTGATGATTTATATTTATTTCAATCTGTGTCAATAATAATAAAAAAAATTATTCAGGACTTTTTGATTAAATTAGATCTTAAAATTGGAGAAAAGAAAGGCAAATTTTAGACTTGGCGGAGTGCGCCACGACACGTTGCGTTTGGACAGGAGGGAGTTAGTGGGATGATGAAGTCTGCTACTTTTTGCTGAATGGAGTTTGATGAAATTCTTGAAGAAAAACTAATTAGTACCCACTTGATCGGTGTAAAGCGAGTAAAACCCTTGAAAAGACAGCTCGAAACTTTTGAACTTGAAAAAGTGGTCTAAAAGTGTTATACAAACTTTTTAGAACTGGTCTAAAAGTGGTCTAAAAGTGTTATACAAACTTTTTAGAACTGGTCTAAAAGTGTTGGAAATTCAAAGACCTTTCAAATGAATACCCACATGATGGAGTTGAGAGTCCAGAACAAATTCCAGCTTAAAACTTGTTTAAACCCGGTTTAAGTTTAAACTGGCTGAAACCGGATTAGGATTTTAGGAATTTCAAATGAATACCCAGGATAAATACTCGAGAACAACTTTCGGTTTAAAACTGGTTTAAACCCGGATTAAGTTTAAACCGGTTTATGATTGTAGCAAATTCAAAAACATTTCCAATGAGTACCCACATGATGGGTTTTGGATCATGTAACCCTTGAAAAGAGAATTTCAAATATTTGACCTTGAAAAACCGTTAGACGGAATAGTTCAAGGTCATTGGCATGTCTGGACGAAAAGTGCGTCTAGTGAATCTACAAAACATTTGTGAAAATGAAAAAAATCGCAGGACTGGTTTTCGAGATATACCAAAAAACATGTTTTTATAGGGGATAGGGGGGCTTTCTAGAAAATGAAGGGCCTGGTCCTGATCCCAGGGTCGACTTTAGGGGGGAGGTCCCCCGAAGACCCGAAATCTCTATCTGCAACCTTTTGGCCTTCAGGGAGGTAATAGACGGATAACCAGATAACCGGATAACTTTGGGATTGTAGTAGGTATTGCTATTTTTGTGTCGGGGCAATAAAAAATCTCATTTTCACAGATTTTTCTTTTAAATTCTAAGAACTTAGAGAAGATCCATAAGCTACACCTCCCTTAAGATTCTCCAAGAATGACTGAAAAGGACTTTTGAGACATTCCAGCTGGACGACAATCTTTTCATCTCCATCAAAGTCTTACAATTCCGAGAATTTCTATTACTTCTGTGCGAGAATATTTGAGAAAATTGTCTCTGACATCACACAAATGTATCCCTGGTCCGGAGTGACATATCTCTCCAGCCGACCCCAGTGTAATTCTCTGTCTCGGACAATCTTCATCGAATCAATAGTCTTCAATCTTTTTTTTTCGGATGGATGTTATGCGGGGGCTGTAAGGTGGTAAGAGGCTCAAATCTTCATCTTGGTGACTTTGTCACTTGAGAGCCGTGGCAGTGTAATTAAGAAAATCCCTCCGTTCGTCAATTGGGCCAAGAGAAGCCGCTCACGCAACAGTTTTCCCAAGCTAACAAGATGACAGGAAAATCCCTTCGACAGACGCCTTGAGAGGGCGAAATTCAATCAAATGCGGCTCAGTTCGCCGGGAATTTATATCTGTTCAATGGAGGATGGAATGCAGTGGAGGAGCCGAAAGAACAGTGACGGAGAAATAATGACAGGGGATCAATGTACACAGTCCAATAAATAACCTGACATCGTTGCCAAGTGGAGTACGTGCCACGTCAACATTCATATTCGTTGGTTGTCCCCTGAGTAAATCCCGAACCTTTCGCAAATGGCTTTATGAAGCACCCCATACCTTCGAGTGTCGACGGCATGCAGGCAAAAGAATTCCTCAATGAGTTCGAAAGAGCCCGGAAAAAGGGGTGGAATGTCTGGGAAATTGGAAAATTTATTAATTTCACTGACTCTCGTGAGGAATTTTTGGTGACTTCTCCCTCATTGTCCCAGATATTTGACGCTCCGGCAGAGCTGAAAAACGGATTAGCACTAATTCATTTATAGATTTGACGATTGGGGATTTATTATTTTCTATCAGGATTTTATTAGGATTGACTAGGTCGTTGTAGTAGGTTCGGAGTTTATCTAAACCCTGGATACTTTTTATTCATTAGAATCAGGAATTATGTACGTATATCTATATCAAACGTCTTGTAGCTGATCCTGATGTCCTAATCTTGATTTTATTAGGTTGTGCCGCGTAAGTTGTCGAATGCGCTGTCGCTTATAGGAATTTGTATAACTTTGCTCCTAATTAACAGAATTGGACAAAAGTGATATCACTGGAATCCTGAGGGCCTCTACTTTCAGAATCTGGCTTAGACTTTGTGATAGGGACACTCGTTCAAAGAGACCCATGAAAAAAGTGCATCCCTAGAATCAAATGGTTATAGGAGCCTAGAACCTGAACCTATCACAATGTCTAAACCAGATTCTGAAAGTAGAGGCTCTCAGGATTCCAGCGATACCACCTTTGTCCAATTCTATTGATTAGAAGCAAAGTTATACAAATTCCGACAACTTACGCGGGACAACCTAATAGATTGAGTAATTCAGGATCGACTCAGTTTCGGAATTAGGACTAAAGACGACTAATTTTAACCCAAGATAGACATTCATTTATCAATCTGAATGTTTAAATTCAGATCTTGAAAACCGATCTTCTTGCACAAAAACCCTAACACAAAGATCCTAAATCTTCAATCTAAGAAACTTTCATCTCTTATCCATTTGTTTTACACTCCCTTCAATTTCCATTGTTTAAATTTTATTTGGCATTTTTGCTGCTCCCCGAAAAGAGAAGCTCCAATAGTCAGTCCCTTTGATTGATTCTTCGCATCCTTGCTCATGGGGTGAAAGCTTGAATAACCTCATATCTATGGTATCCTATTGGTGGTCAATGTTTTCTCCTCCTGAGGCTTGCGAAAGCGACAATTGCCCTATTTAATGCATTTAATCTCATTCTCCTTCATCTCCATTAATTTCGTCACCCTCTTTGTTGACACGAGTTGGAATTTCAGTACAAAATAAACCAAGCTAAGCGTCTAATTGGGCTTGAGTTGAAGTTTAAAAGTCGCTACTGAAGGATTTCCCTCCATGGCACTCGCTGTGTCAGCAGGGTGGAAATCTTACACATGATACAAACAACCTTTTGTTGTTTTCTCACCTTAATTAGCCTTTCCAAGGAAACACGTGTATCCTACAAAGCCCTCTCGAAATCCACCCGAAAGGAAAATTATGGTTGACTGCGTAGAAAAATTTTCCCATCAAGGAAATCCAAAACGAAATTGTATAGTGAAAGCTCTTTTCTCATTGGACTTTCTTAATAATAAACTTTCCCATTGAGAGCTCATTCATGGCTTAAGAAACTGAAGAAGAGATAATAATTGAAAATATGAATGCATTTTGGAGAGCTTCCAACATTAATTTTCTCTTGTGGGTGGGGATTATAATTAAGGTTTTGTGCAACAAGTGTGTTTTGCACTGAATAATTTCGGGAAAAGGCAATTTAAACACATTTTATGGGAATTCCGGACAAAGGCGGAGTGTGTAAAAATTTTTAACTGCCCAATAAATTGCCATGTCCTCTGGATTTTCATTCAAGGGGTCAATAAGTATAAGATTAGTAAATCAGAAAAAACAGGCTGTCTCTTATCTGCAGATCTTATCTGAACATTTTAGAATTATTTCAAGATTCAAAAACCAGTAGTTGCTTACCCCTCGGTTTTATTACATGAAAAATTGCTGATTAATTTCGTCTGCGAATGTGATTAGATGACTTTTGCGCTGCTGAGCCCATCGGAATCGTGTGTATTAAATAATAAAATCCAACACTGTCATCCACTAATGGGGATTTTATTGCCCAGCCCAATTTCGTCTTTGTTGCTGAAACAAACCAATTACTCCGCTTCAGCCTCTTTGGAATTACCCAAAATAATTTAGTTTATTTTTATTTTTTTAACGATCTTTTTTTCTAATTTGAATTTCACCTATAAAGTATCAACTGAAGTGAAAATTCTGCAAATTTGGCGCTCATTCTTATTCCTCTCGAGCCCAAACAGCTTTAAACTTCTCCTTGTGGTCTATAACAAGATGTGAATTGTGATGAAAAAGGAGTTTCATAAACACTCTCTCAGGCAATCTTTATCTGGAGATGGAGAGAGAAACAATTATTTTCTAGCGAAGCGAAACAATCTCGGTGGGTGAGAATGGTAAGAGTTCGCTCATGATATATAGCTGGGAAATTAAATTGAATTTTATTTGAAAGAATTTGCCACAACATAAATTTGTGGGCAATGGTGAAAACTTTTCTGACTTTTCACTGCTCGGGCAGTTGTGAAAACTTTGTAAATTGAAACCAGTAATACAGAGAGAGGCTCAGACAAATTTGTGCAGGAAACAATTACGACACCCCTAAGAGTGGATATGGAAGCAATCAATCGATGACTTCCGGGAGTATCTGGGGGGTCTGGCAGAGATCAAAAGCGGCCACTTCCGGTGCCTTGTGTCGTCTCAAACCATTTTTTCATAGGCTCTTCACAATTACCCAGGACATGGGTGAGAAACATATTGACATTTACTATATATTATCACTTTATTTTCTCCCATATTGCTCATTCTGGTTTCACTTCTCCATACGGAATATGAGATGAAAAACCTCAAAGTGTCACGATAATGCTTTCATGACTCCGTCTATGGGCAGAACATTGGAAAATTGAAAGTTTTACTTACCAGAGGGAAAAAGAGAAAATATTGAACTAAAATAGGAAGCAAAAGTTTGCTCATTTTATCGCTAAGATGTGAACTTTTATCGTAAAAGTTCCTAAAAACAATATACGAATATTTCTGCAAAATGTTGACGGAAAATTCTCAACAAAGAGAAAATTAGACATTTATAGGATCATTTTCGCACTGAAATTTAGTTTAATGTTTCATTGAATACCCTGAAGACTTAAAAAAAACCATATTTTCCCTTTTTGACAAAATTAATTGAATAAACCTGCAAATGACAATTAATTATACTAAACCACCTCTCTGTATCAATTGCCAATCGAAATGATTTTCTAATTAATATTCATTAAAATGATTTCACTATAGCAACATGAGTTTTGGTCTAGTTTTACGGATTAATTGAGTAATTATTATCCACAGAATTTACCCATATTTTCCAATTTAATTATCGTTGTTGGGAAAACGAGCAGCTCAGTATATCCAATCACATGGGCGGATGTGCATTCATCTTCCAAGTCACCCAAACCACTGTCTTGAGCATGACTTTCATTGCTCCCCAACATAGTGCGAAGACCATAATGACTTGAACCCCCCACAGAAATGCGGAGCAGCAATTAAAGCGATTTTTACATTAAACGAGAGATGGAAAACAAGGGAATTCAATTATCTCTTGCACTTACGGGGCGGAGCTCATCGCTTTGGGAGTGAAATTAACTACCGGCAGAGCAAGGGATACACATTCTTATTAAGGTCTGATGCGTCTGATGGGTCTGATAGACGTACTCCACTTCCAACACTTCCACATTTTGTTCGCTAAGTTTGTTCATTGTTTCTTCGATTATTCCCTCTGAAAGCTCTTTGGATGCCTAAAAAATAACTCAATTTTTATCTATTAGAACTTCCAAAGACGCTCGCGTATTAAAGAGTACACCACTTCTGATAATCTGTCCCTTGGCATGAAAGACATGAACGGATTTAAATAATATATTGCAGTTTTTCCACATTTTTATCTTGGAGGATTTTCCCCAGGGAACCTTGAAAGTATAAAGAAGTTTAATTAATAAGAGAGTTAATGAAGTGGTTTCACCATGGTGATTATCTAAGCTAGTGAATTAAATTCTCACTGCACTGAATTTTATACAGTTACTAATTGATTAATTAACCAACACTTTCACTGCATTTCAAAAAGAACTTATGTTTAACAAATTGGTATAATTTATTAGAGACTAAAGCTCATTGATTAAATGTCGAAATTCGGCGAATTATGCCGTAAGACAAGAGATTTACTATTATAGGTAGGTATTGTTTTCCTCAGAAATGCTATGTTGAAATCAGTAGAAGGATATAAATCCTCTAGAGTGCCATTCACGGAAACGTTCCCTAATGTGTTACCGTGTGGTGCGCAAAAGGCAGAAACATTGGTAAACACTCAGACGATGAGTCAAAGTGAGTATTACATACTCCGTATTGGGATTTAGAGATAACGGATGGTAAATCAAAATGAAACGATGTCGCAAACAGCAAAGAAAAAAGATGGAATTTTTTATATCTTTGTGATTCCAAGAAATTATTGAAGAAAAAATGACCCATTTTCCTCTTCCGATTGTTTTGTTGCTCTTATCGGAGCGGAAAGCATATTCACCTCTCAGTATTTTGCAACGTTATTTCATTGCGAATACAGAACACCCAATCCCAACAATGGATGACCGATTTGCTGCCAATACCAGAGCGAGTGGGCGCTTCATTCAATCAATTCCGATAGATATCTACATAATCATCTTTAAACCGTAACATATATATGAAAGAAAGGAAATGTAAAGTAAAATCTAAAGCAGATCAATGCCAGTTACCATAATAATTAAATATAGTTATATTGAAATTGACTTATATTAGAGAAATTCCATGTTTAGGCCACTAATTTGCGATCAGGAACAACCACTTTCCTAATATCCATGCACAAATTGTTAGTCGGATGTATTCTATAACGAATGAGACCTCATTATTATCGATGATGCTCGAACGCTATACAATATCCCTCACTCACCATCAGATTGGTGTTCTATTGTTATTAGGTACCTCTCTGGAATTTCTTTTTCCAAATCATTGTGCAAAAGTTGCGGTGATTCACGAGCTTGGACGATTGCTTTTAATTAAATCACCACATGATAATTATCTGCTTAAAGTTTGTTACATTAGCTTGAATAGTAATAAAGGGCCACAATATGTCGAAATGGTCGAAATTTGTTAAATTTTACAGAGAATCCGATAGTTCAGAAGGTGTTCTATTTTAATGGGTAATTTTAGATGACAATAATAATAATAAATTGGATTTGTGTTTATGGTGTCGAAAAGTATCAATTGATACTTTCCTAGACATGAATTCCTATAGACATGAATTTTGGACGAATTTGCATATTCGAAACTATCCCCCACCCTTGGGTGGTCATAATCAGATACTATATTCATATATTCAATAAAGGCTTCAACACTAGAACTACCGGAAAATCAATTTGATAAAGTTAAGGTGTATATCTTTTTAGAAGTGTTGTACATTTTATTGGAAATACGCGAGTGCTTTTGGAAGTGGAATGAAAATGCTAAAAAGTCAAATATTATAATTTTGAAAGCAACCATGAATGTTCAGAAATTTTGTGAAGAGCTTTTGAAAATTATATAAGAGCCTCGGCAGACCTGCGTTTAGCGTGGAAGATTAGCGGCTAAAACGGGGCTTTTACAGTGCGTACGGATCGCGCTTAGCCTAAGCTTCCACGCTAAGCGCAGGTCTGCCGAGGCCCTAAAATTTCATATTAAAACCGGTTTATCTCAGCTGCATGAATCTTTAGAGACTTGCGTAATATATCGTTGGAAAGGTCTCGGCCTAGGCTACAACATACTAAAATTTCAAGAAAATTGATCAGTTTTCCCCGAGATATCCTAAAAATAATATTTCAACACTATTCAAAATGGCGGATGGAGGGGGAGGGGAGGTCGGCTATAGCGCCATCTTGTAATTTACCCCCACTCATGTACCTTTGCCGAAAACCGCAAGTCTCTATCTATAACAGTTCTCTCGCTATAACAATTCTCCGGTGGGCGGACGGCCAGGGTGACGGACAGCCGGACGGACGGCCGGCCGGAAAAATCAATTTTTGGCCACCCACTTATTCGTGATCCCCCCCCCCCACTTCTCACCCCAATCTCAGACCGGTCTGACCACTTTGGTCTTTTGTGACCACCGCAATAGTGGAATCTGTAAGAATTCCACTAAAAAACTGCTATAAAGCTCTGCAGAAATTTACGAGCAATTAAAAGGAAATGTGAAATAATAGTAAAGCTTTTGGATATTTTCTTGAGCTTTAGCCATTTTCCAGAGCTTTTTGAAGGTTTCAACAATCCATTGACATATTTGAAGAGTTTCTGAAAATATTTTGAAAATTTTTGAGAGCTTTTAATTATTCTCCAGCAGCTTTCTTAGAAGGCGTAAGTATATATTATATACTTACTTATTTATATACTTATATATTATATACTTATATACATATATTATATAATAAAATTGATAGGATGAAAGCTCTTCTAAACTTCCGAATTGGAGTTTTGGGAAGCTTTTCTGCAAAATATATATATTAATTTAGGTAATTTATATAAATTTTCCGGTAGTTTAAGTGTTAGGGTATAATAAAAATTGGCATTTCAAAAGCGCCTAGCGCATTTTTTAATATGCCAGAAATACATAGCGCATGAAAAAAGCTTTTCATGAATAATACTGCCCAGTAGGACCTTCTATTTCCAAGATCAGCAAGATTAAAAAGAGAGAGAGGATCTCCATGACCCCATCTGAGTATGAAAAGCTATTTTCAACAAAAAGTGTGGATATTTTACGGTCATCACAGGGATTTCATCAGAGATTTACTGAGATTTTCATATATGCAATCCCTCCCAGTTTGCTCGATAAACCATTTGCCAGATTAATTTTCAGCTGTGCTGACGTGAAACATGGAGCCATTGCAGTGAAAATATGGTCGACAGGGACGTATACCTTTCGTCGGAAAAAGAGATTAACCATCTCGAGGCAAAAGGTAGATGGAAAGTTTGCCGAGAGCGTCACATGAGATATGTTTAGCATAGAGAGATACCCGAAAATGGGCTTTTGAAGATTGGAGAGGTGTAATAAATACAAATGAATAAAATAACATTTAGGGATTCGAGAAAGATGGAAGTAACAGAGGAAAATATTAAGTTAATGTAATGCAATTTCGCCTTCTTGTTTATATTCCAACGCTCCCATGAGGTATGTGCTGCAAAGAGGTTTGCCTTTTATCCTCTTTCCCGGAGCTCTATAAATCCATTCAATATGCATGTCTGTTGGAGAATATTCTGATGGTAACTCAATGGAAGAATTTTACCCTGTTAAGCTCTCACCTTACCTACAAAATTCTGATGAGCTGACAAGTTTTATTGAGTGGCTTTGCGGCGAAAGTTTCACCCATTGATTTCAAAATCCGACAAATTCACTTTCCCATGTTTTCTCTTTTCATTTTATCTTTTTTTTTTTCAGTCAAGCTTCCTCACCGGGTGAAGGTTGATTCCCATGAAAATAAACTCTTTCAAGATGACAGATTTTGTTAGAGAGATATAGGAAATCGCAATGCTCGAGTAAACCTTGTGGCATTTCCATTGTTCTTATTTCCGGTATCCAACTGTTCAATACATGCTCTCACAATGTCATAAAACCTCCCCGGTTTGGAATAGATGACTGGGTGAAATGCATGTCGATTTCCGTTAAATTACAAACATGAAAACTCGTGGATACGAATTGCAGGCAAGTTGTACATAATATGCTAGAAAAAAATCAGTCAATGACAAAAGGGAAATGAATTTGAATGATTCCAGCAAATAATCCGGGGAGATATCATTAAAACTAACTGTAATGTCAATTCGTGAGCAAATATTGTGATTGCTTTTGTGACCTTTCAACGACCGTCTTGCGAATATCGCCTAAGGGCGTCCGAGGGAACTCTTGAAATCATACGCAAAAAAAACGAGGACAAATTGGAGCCCACTAAAAAGCGTATGTTTGATATAATGTATGACTTTGACACCCCCTCAAGTGACTTTTATGCCCGCAAATGGCATAAGAACGTAACATAAGTCACGGTGAAACCGCCCTTAGAGCCACCACCCACACCCCCTCGGCGAGTGCTAAATTTTCACGACACTGTAATGATATTAATGCTCTGGCGAATTGCTCCAGAATGGCGACACCATGTGTTGATGGGAATTTTGAAGCTGTTATGTTGCGGGGGTGGAAAAGTGAGAGTTCAGTGAGGAGATATACCAGGCTAATGGGGTCGGAGTTCGCGAGTGATTAAATGGGATTGAGTTGAAGGTATTACCCAAGAATGTTAGAATGAACTCTGATTTTTATACCTTTTGCAAAAGATTTTATAGTTGATAAAAATAAGAAAGTTTTTCCATCTTTGCGAACAATTCACGAAAAAGGAGAAAAGCTCTAAAATTATACTTGAAGATGTTTCCCGACAGGCTGAAAAGATGATTTCTACGCGTCCCATCCCATAATTTGGAATGATAATGGAACTTCAGCGAAGCAGTAATCTAGCCGAAGGAGGTCTTAATAACTCTCCATTTGGATGAATTTCAATAGCAAGTAGGTACATTCATTAGCGACCAGAGTGGATCTACTCGGGAAAAATTTTCGTCCTTCTTCCAATTTTAATTGCTACTTGTAGAATTTCCACCACTTACTCCACATTTCGAGGGTTGAGCACATATTTGATGAGAAAATGTCCAGAAATAAAGTCACTGAAATGCCATTTCTCAAGTGCTTTGCAGACTTACTTCGAGTACTTATGTCTTTTGGTAGAAAGGGGGTTGGGTGGATGAACTGGTGAGAAAATCAGCTGATCTCTCTGGGAAGTTGGCCTAGTTAGGCCCTTTACCACTTGTAGAAGAAAACATTCTCAATGAGATTTTCAATTTACTTTAAAGGGCTTTTAAGTTCTATCGTTAACTAAACAAACCAAGGGGGAGATATTATCGTCAGAAATGGTGTACACCTAAATGGAAGTTCGCGAAAGTCTTTGGAAGTGGAAGTTCTAAAACGTATTGATAAATTATAATAAGTTGCAACCAATGAACTTTCAGAAGATTTTATGAGCTTTCCGAAAATTTTAAGAGCTTTTAAGTCAATATAATATAAGCTTTAACCATTCGGGAGCTTTATTCCAGAACTTTGAGATGAATACTCTTTAAAGATTCCCGCTCAAACATTTCCTCCTAAAGCCTTTTAAGCATCTTTAAGAGCTGCGAAGTTCTTCATAGCTTCCCTCCAAAACACTTTTAAACTTCCCTTGAAAGCTCTTTTAAGCTTCGTTTCAATGCCTTTTT